>JANTCA010004793.1:0-10049 GCA_024741275.1 Chironex yamaguchii
CTTGTCTCTATCGTTGCTCCTCCGTCACGTTCAATGTACCAAGCACTGTCTGTGTCAAAACCAAGTACTTGATCTCCGAATTTGTCTAAAATGACGTATAACATCATTCTTGCGTGTGAAGTAGCAAAGGCTACAATAAAAATGTTGGCTTTGTTTGAATTATCGACAAATTGTTCTTTCTTGTCATACGTCATTTGCACCATATTATCATTAATAAACAGTATCGATAAATTATCGTTACTTTCATCAAGCAAAATTTGATAAAATTTTGATGGTTGTGTTACATACTCTGTTTGTTTCATAATATTTCTTTGTCCAAACTTTCCCCATAGACTATTCAAACATAATTTAGCAATGGCTCTCATACGAGCATTGGACTTGATTTCATTTAATTTGATACCAAGACATTGCTGTACAGCATTCTTGAAGTCGTCCTCTGACTTGTATTTACAATTCGATCCAATAGTCAATGATTCTAGTGACGATTCTACTTAAATTTTCATTAATCGTTGAACATATCCTTTGAATAAACTGTCACTTGTTTCAGGAAAATGCCAGACGTCATATATCTTTTGGATCCTGTATCCCTTTTTTAGAGCTTTTTCCACTTCAATTGTGCACCATGTTCCTATAAAAGCTCTTTCGTCATAAGAGTGATCACATTTTTGCTGTTTATTTTCTGCGCATTCCTTACATAGAGGAAATAATAGTTTTTCGCTATTTCCACAATCGACCTTCACAGGTAGAACAGGGTGATAAAGATCACGCGGTGCCATAATTTTATATTTGATGAAACCAAACCACTTATTATCGTATTCTGTAGGCTGTAAAATTTTTATCGGATGACCGATTGGATATTTTTTGTAAAATTGAACAGTAGGGTAGAGACTTACAAAATCAACATATTTCCCCCGCTAATTGTGCTTGAAGTCGTACGTTGGTTTAGTTACATTAGTACTTCCTCCAAAAAATGCATCCCTTGGGTTTAATGGTCCTACAATGTCTCGTTTCCATGTTTTCATAAATTTCCTAAAGTTCTTGTTTGCTTTTAATTCACATTCGTACACTTTTACAAAATTGCATCCATATGATTTTATCTTCTCATTTTTCATCTGAGTTTTTTTACGTAAGTCAGCATATCAGTTTGATTTCTTACGTTGACAGTATAGTCACTGTAACACTTGCTACACCCGTGCTAGATACATCCTTGAAATTCATAAACAGTATTTGACTCAACACAGTACCAGTCCACTTTCAATTTCTCGTTCTTTGTAGGTATGTTTTTTTCTCCACCGTTCAGAGCGTGTTTAATTTCTATATTTTCCTTTTGTGAAATCCAGTCCAACCATGCAGTGCTAATTTTGTTCTAGTTTTCTTCACGAGTCACATCTTTTACTGCGGCTATAGTATTCTATATATCTTTATAGGTATATAGTCACAAAGACACCAGCAATTGTCACATATTGCACTGGATCAATATTTGTATTTTTATAAAATCTTTCCTTAATGTCAACATGGATCTCTGCAAGATGTCAAAATCAGACCTACAATACTCGATAATTTCTCTCTGAAAAGCAAAAATATTATTTTCTTTTACACATGCATCGTACCATTGTAAAAACGTTTCCCTGTCAGAAGGGCTCATTTGGTTATACCCGTAATGCTTTTTCCTAGGAACAGGTCCAACATAGTTTTGTTGAAATAATGTGGAAAATATCCTTTTTTAGCTCGTTCAATCCAAATATTTTTAGGAAAATTGATAATTTGCTCGATACAAAGTTCAAACTATCTGTAAACCTGATCTTTCTAGGTAATTTCATGGACATAATTTTTGTTCCATTGTAAATACAATACGGTTTCTGCCCATTTTCAACACACCTTTTCAGAATAAATTATGCATCATACCCCTTGGAATTATAGGCAATAAATGTGTAACCTTTGTGAAGATATACCTCTTTCTCACCATGTTTGGTTGTTTGGAATATAAATTTGCAAAACTCATCTATTGTCTTGAATACCCACTCGTTGCCATTAAATCTTAAACGATTGCTAAATTCACCTCATAAGTAAAAGTTTCCTGTTTGCACTCAAAATCGTAAAACATATACTTTTCTGTGTACGTTTTGCACGCGTAACACATCTCCTTAGGATCAGTACATTTTTCTGCTTTCCATTTTTCTGCTTTCCTTTACAATAAGCATTTTTAATTTAACATTTATGTTCACTCAACTTGCAGTAATCTTTACAATTTGAACATTTGGAGTAGCCACAAATATGTTGTTTCAACCCGTTGTTATAATGTATTCACATTTTAGACATTTTGCTACCTTTTGACAGACAATATCCTTTTTGTCTGCTAAAACTGCTCGATTTCGTTTATGTTCATCAAAATATTCTTGACCAAAGAACATACGATTACAATATCACAAGTGATGATATCACTTGAGCATTTGTCACCGTTTGGAAACGATTTGAAATACGCAGGGAATTTTGTCGGACATTTATGCATATTTTTCTGTGTATACCCCTTCTTACATGTATGACAATAATAATCTTTGCCTAAAAAACCAAGCATACTTGTAATGACATCATAATAGTTACCGTTTTTATACAAGTAAATCATATCACAACCCACTACGTCTTCAGTACTATAGACAATTTCATTGAAGTGATTACTATCAACAATATTCATTTGTATATTGAGATGTTTGGCAAATTTTCGCACATCCTTGAGAGTAATTCCAAACTCATTGATAGGCACTATAGCTTCTTCATGTAACCTTGTAGCTTCTATCTCTTGCAGTTTCCCCTATTTATTAAATCCATTCTTAAGTTCGGAGATGCTCCAATTATGTCTATTTAGATTTGCCACTGTAGTCAGAATTGCTCTTGCTAGACAGGTCGTGTCTGTATTTTTGATTGAAATAGTACACCTTTTTCGTGCTATTGTGTTTTTGGCAAAACGTAGTCTACCTTTGCCTCTCGGAAGTTTTGTCGATTGGACCTCAATACTAATTTCATTCAATGGTACCGCTTTATATTCAACATACCTGGCACATTCGTCAACTAAGGTTCTGTAAAAACTGTCTTTTAAAGCTATAAGCTTAGTGCTAAAGGGATTGTTCCACTTTCCGTGATTTAAAATAAGTCGAATTTTATCTCCATTAACGAGCCTCCTTACCGTTTTTACTTCATTCAAAATTTTCGACAAAGATTTCTATCACGTCAAGAGCACCAGCTTTATTATTTACTTCGATTCTATATTCATCAGAGAAGATTGTAAATTTCCTATTTGTTGTTTCACCCACTTTCGTGATCTTGCATGGGATTAATTCTTCTTTAATTTTCTTCTTTCGAACTCTTCTTAACTTTCTAGCCAATATAATGTCCTTCCTTTTCTTCTTTTTAAGGTCATTTTGTTTTTGTTTCTCTGTGCTCTTTGTCGATTCCGGAAATATTACATCTACGTGTTTACGTTTTGATTTCAGTTGATAAGGTAGAAATGTCGGTTGAGTCTTTGATAGTGGTGGTGCAGGGATCTGTCTTTGTGCAGGGATAGGTTTTGGTCTCGGAGCGTGAGTGGGTTTTGGTCTCGGTGCAGGGATAGGTTTTGGTCTTGGTGTAGGAATCGGTTTTGGTCATGGTGCAGGAGTCGGTTTAGGTCTCGGTGCAGGAGTCGGTTTAGGTCTCGTAGTAGGAGTCGGTTTAGGTCTCGGTGCAGGAGTCGGTTTAGGTCTCGGTGCGGGAGTCGGTTTAGGTCTCGGAGCAGGAGTCGGTTTAGGTCTCGGTGCAGGAGTCGGTTTAAGTCTCGGAGCAGGAACCGGTTTAGGTCTCGGTGCAGGAGTCGGCCTAGGTCTCGGTGCAGGAATTGGTGGTTGAGATCTGTTTTCATTTATGAATTTTATTTATTCGTTTTTTCTTAATCCAGAATACCCACGTAAACATTGCTCTTTAGCAAGGGCACGTAATTCTAACACTTTTAAGTTTTTCAGATACTCCATTTTTATATCTTAAAATAATCTTTTAAGCCAAAGAAAAAAAAATTTTTTTTTATTGTCGTCAGCAATTAAAATGTTAATGTTAGGAATGTTATTTTTGAGAACTTGGGATGTCAATTGCAAATTTGTTTTTCCACACATTTCCGTTATTTTGAATCACTAATGCAGGCTTTATATTGAGAGCCCGAGAGGCTTTGAAGATCGATGGATAGTGCGTCACATTCGTTTCAATATTCGTAATGACAACTTTTTTAGGATGACATCGTACTTTCCTCAAAAAATCACGTTTATTTGTTTGCTCATATTTAAAACTTTGCTTCAATTTCTTTTCTAGGCATCAATCCTCTATTGATTATGATATCAACCATCTCTGGGATATTACATTTCGCATAACCCAATGAATTATCTGCTTTCAAAATTTCTTTTAATTCAAATGCTTTCATTTTTTAATAAATGAAATATTATTCTTTTAACCAAAAAAATTTGGAATTGCATTGTTGTACATCTGCTTTAAATAAATTATATTATGTTATGTTATATTACAATATAATATATTTATATATTTTTCTTTTATACCAAAATCAATTTTAGACGATATATCATTTTTACACTTGATGTAGTGTAAAACTATAATATTCCCAATTAGAATGCATCATTGATTTCGTTAGACAATGGGAAACGACATAAGCCTTTTAGTCATTATTGAATTTACTCTCTGAGTTATTGGTAAGTCGTGGAATTGACCAAACATCAAATGACTTTCCTTGTTCATTTTTTCACCTGAAGTATAGTCTGTAACCCATACTTTGTTTTAACCGTTGTCAGCCTTTGTATTTTAAAAACAACATTTATGGGAAAATCTCTGCATTTTATTGTTGTTGTTTGAGATTGTTAAACTCTTATAGCTTTGGGAATTTTGACATTGCTTCTTCTTTTTTATGTGCGAAGATAATTTTTTTAAACCAAAATCTCAATAAAACACATTCATCTTTTTACCATCAGACTGAAACGTCAAAATTCTATCACTGATTACTACCGCATAAACCTGTGTATTTGCTGGAGGATTTGTTTCAATGTTGATTTTTATCTGTATGTCCATGACTGACGCTTTCGTGACTCAGTGGGATTTTACATTGAAAACTTCCATTCGGATCTGGATTTTTTATAATCCAAAGTCTTCGAGCAGCGAATCCGTTGTTATTTGCATCAGCAGCTGTAGAGCTATCCTTAAACCATAGTTGGTTTAAACCTTGAGATTTGCTAAAGTCGTCAGAATATTTTAATAACCCCAGTGGCTTGTCCTGGGTGATACAAACTCTCGATTTTTTGTCCCCATAAGGAATATTTCATGTTTGAAAATAAAAGCATCAAACCGTTATTTACCAAAGTAATCAGATCATCATCTGCATATAATGTATTATCGGCTTTGACTAATTTCCCTGAAACCAAAAGGTAACTGGCACAAGGATGAGTGAATATATCTTGCAATTCAATCGCTATACGAATTTCAGATCCAGGGTTATTGAGAGACGTACCAGTAATTGGAGTATACTCAACAAATTGATACCCCTAGATGGATTCATTAATAATCGGTTTTTCTTTAATATCGAGAATTGTAGCACTCATTGTTTGTTTTGTTTATATAATAATTTTTTTTATATCGCTTTTTTCATTCCTGAACCGTTGATTTGTTTTACCAGATTCTGAATTGTTATCGCTTTTTCACTCCCCGCTCCATCAATGAGATTATTTAGGTTTAGCGGACTGACGTGTGGGGGCTTGTTTTAGTTGCATATCTATCCAAAATTTCTTTGTCTTTCGGCTTCAACCTATTTTTCATTGCATATAGAGCCTTATCCACAATTTTATCGGCAGTCTTATCGGTTATTTTCGTAAAGATTTTTTTTACCAACTTCATTACCAATGTCAACGCTTTGCTTGGCTGCTTGTTTTATTACCTTTTGAACTGTGTTATACGCTAACTGTTTTGTCGCAATGTCAGACGCAAATTTTACGAGAGAACTGAATAATCCACCCCCACCATACTGATATTTGCTACGAAAACCAAACTTATTGACGATTAACATTGCTATTTTATTTCACTATTTATGTTTTATATGTTTTTTTGTTAATCATATTTTTTGTCTAGAATACTAACAATTTCATTTCAAACACCAGCATTACCCGCCTTGTTTGATCCCATCAATAATTCTAGTCTCTCAATTAATAGATTGAGGTCATCAGGAAGGTACATGATTTGATTTGTACTTCGCTTTGTTCTGCAACCTCACCAATCTTAAGTAAATCTGTTTCAGATGGTGGTAATGCTAGTTGGGATTCTTTTGAATGCATAATTGGAAGATTGTTGATACTTTCACGAATGGGTACCAATTCACTTGTCACACTTTTTTCAAATTTTTGCTGAGATTGTAATACGGGTTTGAACAAATTAATCAATGACCTTTTAATTTCCCCATCTTGCGTCTTATCCAACAAACTGGATTCTTGTATTCTTCTTTTACTGGCTAAGAATTGTGTACGGTTTTTTTCTCTTAAACCTGGATTCGTAATTTTAAGAAAAGACACTTTTTTATATCGTGATTTATTTTTTTATTGATAATATGATACATATTCTGCACAATTTTAAAGGCGATTTTGAACTCGATTTTGAGCGTGATTTTGAACGTGATTTTGAACGCCATGTTGAACACGATTCTCAACTCGTTGTGAGTCTGCATCCGGCTTTGAACGTGAACGCGCTTACGATTCTTGTGTGATGTTTTACAGCTTAACCAAGACTTACCGCTTTTAGTACCAGGGCGATCGGTATACCAACCAATGTCGAAAGAGAAACGTTACCGCTCACACTCAAACCCACGCTTATGCCTATCATTGAAGCATCCGTGATGGAAATAGCAGAAATGGCCTTTTTGTATTTTTTCACTTGCTTCTCGCGTTTTTCATTTTCAGCAAAAAGTTGATTTTGTAAATTTTGTATTGTTATGATTCGAAATCATTAGCAGTTGTTGAAAAAGGTGCAGAAGGTTGAACCTCATTAAGCAATGGATATAGGTTATCGTTTGAATTGTTTTCCATTTCTAAGTAAAGAGAAGTATTATTTTTAAATCACGATGCTAGAATTTTCAAAACACGAGTAAGACTTCACATCGAATATTTGACAAATAAGATCACCGGGCGTTAGTATAGCGTTTTTACCTGCTGAATTATTATTATGAATGGTTATCACAAATTCACTGACAGATTCTGAAACTATTTCACTTTTCAAACTACACCGCGATATTTTCAGCTTTTGAGTTAGACTACACAACATCACTGTTCCGGGTAAAATGACTTGTACACCATACTTTAAACTTTTATCTTTTGAACTTTGGAGTGCTATTTCTATAACATCTTGAGCAAAAAATTGCCAAGATTGCAATCCTACTTTTATTGTTTTATATTTCAGCGAACTTGTTGGACTCCACAACAAGCTTGACTCTAATAGACTTTGACACGATTTCCCAAATTTGTGGGTGGTTATTTTCTTTTTATACAATACTGTTAGATGTCTTTATTACAATAAGAAGTTTAGGAGTGAAATGTTTTTAAAGGGACTGTTTTCATCAAAAAGTAACCCAGAGCCCTCAATTAGTCTTCCATCATCCGTCTTCAAATATGAACTATTATCAGACTTTATTAATTCGCGACCAACTGCTTCACATGCCAGTTTTATGGCTAGTCCGTTGTCTTCTTTACTTATTTCACAGATATGACCGCCTTTTTTCAAGTATAAACCACGACCATCTAAAGCTTTTTCGACACCCGTTGTAGCCAATCCTGTTAATGCACCGATGCCTAAAGTTTTCGCAATGGTGGGTAAAAAACGTGTTGCCAACCCTAATAATGTACTTAAAAACTCTCCTTTAATTCTCAAATTATGCTCGATTTGAGTTTTACTTAAGTGAATCGTCACTCCTTTTTTCTTTTGGTAAGCTGCAGTGATTTTTTTGAGTTGTGTTTGAGTCAGAGCCAATTCATCATCACCCTGAAGTTCTTTGTAACTAAGTCGTAAAGAAATTGGAGATTTAGATTTCAAGGCTTTTCTTATTTTCTCTTTTTGATTGCCGGAAATGGCCAATTTAACACGTTGATATCGATTTATTTTAATATTTTTTAATATTTTTTTAAAATCATAAGATTATTTTCAAGAAATGGTATGCAATTTGCATAACCCCTCAATTATTTTCTAGAAAAAAATCTTTAAATCTTAAAAATCTTTTTAAGGGGTGGTATGCAAATTGCATAACCCCTCAATTATTTTCTAGAAAAAATCTTGAGGACAAAATTAAGAATCTTAAAATCTTAAAAATTTTCTTTAAGGGTTGGTATGCAAAACGCATACCAACTCAATTTGTTTCTGGAAAAAAATCTTGAAAATGAAAATAAAAATCTTAAAATCTTAAAAATCTTTTTCAGGGGTTGTATACTCAACTCAAATTTTTTTTAACATATTACTCGAAAATTTTGTCTACACGCTTCTTAAAGCTAAAATCTGATTGTTACATTCTCTCCTCTAAGATCTAATGTTTTAAAGTCTTGGTCAGTGAGGTGTATTGTTATACTGCTGAGCGTCGATGTCGTGATTGGAAGATATACTAAATTATGTGGTGTTTGTACTATCTTGTGACCTGGTTCTACATCAGGGGAAAAAGAATAAATTGCATTCATCTGCTCTGAATTTAAGTATGATCCCTGAATACTATCGAAGTTTACCAAAATTGAATTTATATTCATAATATTTACAATGTTTTCACTTTTGTGTAATTTTCCAGAATAAAGTTTATTTGATGACGAAATGAATTGTTGGGCCGAAAATCTACTCGATAATCGTCTGAATTTATTTTAAATATGCATTTAAGTGTTTTTGTTAGCGTCGATTTTGATAGGAGGAGTTGAATTATAATTCATACACCCTAGTTTCGATGCTTATCTCATACTGATTTTTCCCCTTGTCTGGAAAGTAACGGAAAATATTATTGTTATCAGTAATATTGGGAAAACTATAAGGCGTTTCTAAATTTACAAGTGCGATTTTGTATTTTTTGCTTGACTTAAGACGAATCGGGGGATTGAAACGTGTAGTAAATTTGCTCTCGTGTGATAAAATGATATGAATTGTATCTTTAGGACTTGTGTTTTCCGCAATCTGTTTTAAAATGGCTATAATTTCTTCTGAAACATTCATGTTTGATTTTTTAGTTGTAACAATTTAGTTTTTTAGATCAGGAATATAAAATTCATCAAACGTTTTTCTGTATTTTCTAAATTGTTTACTCCAGGACAAACCGATACATACAAATGCGTATTTTGTCTTCCAGACTTGTTTGCATAATTTTCTAAAATCCTCTTTTGACATGTCTTGTGATACGTGATCATGGTAGACGTTGTTAATGTTTTTCAAATCTTGAGGGAACAAGATGAACAAATTAGCCTTTTCTCGGATGGTTTGTCTGGGTAGTTTAAAATAATTTTGACTCAGATACATGCAGTGGACGTTAGAATGTCTACCTCGGGTATAATAGGCTTCAATTTTATTTTGGTTTGTCAACAAGAGATCATCAAAAATAAGCAAATTCATATTTTTGGGATTCAATTTGCTTGGGTCTGGCACGTCTTCAGCATTTTCAAAGTATTCCACTTGAATTTGAGATTGAATAGGTTGACTTTTTGCCACCTCTTCGATGATGATATCAATTGGATATCCTGATTTTTGAATCTCTTCCTGCATGTTAAATATACTTAATACATTCTGCTTTGAAATTCCAAACTCAAAAGATTTTCGAACAATTTGATACTCTGGTTGAAACATAGATTTCCCAAATATATACAAATGATCGTAATCTAGCCACCTAGGTTACAATAACATGTTCAATAGCAAAGTAGTTTTTCCACACCCTTATTTTCCAACTATAACGGCCCGGATCGATTTTGGGAGAAGTTCATTGTTGTTCCTTTTATGTAAATAATCAGTCCACGAAATGTTTGTCACTT
>JANTCA010004794.1:0-10049 GCA_024741275.1 Chironex yamaguchii
TGGAACCATTTCCACATGCAGACTATTGGCGAGACTGTAAAGTTCTCTGTGACAGCCTGAAGCAGTGTGACCCATGTAACAAACGAACACAAAATAAGTAAAACAAGGATGGTGAAGCAAAAGAAGCTGGAAGAGCCTGCACATATCAACAGTCCAGTGTCTCAAACTCCTCCACAGAGGGTACGACTCACTTTGCAGATGCAAAGACTGAAATGCAGTGACCTCGCCCAACAGATAAATCTGATGTAAGATGAGATCCGAAAATCAAGTACTGAAGACGACCATGACCTCAACAAAGACTTAGCTGGAATAATTGAAAATAGTGACGATATAACACCATTTATGATCAAATCTTGGCAACTGCAGAAAAATTGTTTGCTAGCAGCAAAAATAGTGTGACATATCATCCGATGATAATTCGCTACTGCCTGTCATTGGCCACAAAGTCTCCATCTTGTTATGAGGAGTTGAGGAATAGTGGCATCCTTGCGCTGTCAGGTCAGAGACCCTGAGAGACTACAAAAATTGTATTAGACTTACAAGGGGGTTCCAGGAAAGTGTTCTACAAAAACTGATAAAAACAAGTGCTACCTACATTGATGTCCAGAGATATGTCATGTTGCTGTTTGATAAGATGAAGATTATGTCAAACTTGGTATTTAATAAAGTCACAGGGGAAATAATTGGTTATGTGGACCTAGGTGAGCTTGACATTAACTTTGCTACCCTGGACAAAGCTGATGAAATTGCCACTCATGCTCTTGTTTTCTACTTGAGAGGTGTCTGTACCCAGTTAAAGTTTACTCTGGCATACTACTCAACAGCTGGGGTCACGTCACTTCAGCTCGTGCCTATCGTTTGGGATGCCATGTGTATTATGGAACTGAGTTGTAGCCTATGGGTCATTGCAGCTACATCAGATGGTACATCAACTAATAGAAACTTCTACAGCACTATGGTCTAGATGGAGATGCAGATTTATGTTACCATACAATTAATTTATATGCTCCCCATCAATATATCTACTTCTTCTAAGATTCACCTCATCCCATTAACACTGCGAGGAACTGCCTTTATCATTCTGGATCTGGGTCGTGTACCAGATGTGTATGTATGCTCTATAGTGAAAGTATTTTCTACAAGGTACATAGTAAGATATCTTAAATGCAATACTTAGTGTTTATACAGGTACAGCTTAGGGGCAAAACAGCTACTACCGTGAAAATGTCCCTTCACATAAATTGCTAGCTATAGTAAAGGAGATTAGTTTAAATAACTGAAAGTGTTTTTAAGTAAACAGTTAATCTACTTTTTATCACAATTGTAGAAATTCTACTCACAGAAATGCATTACTCTGTGAGAATTTCACTAAAACTACCCACTGGAAAATGTGCCATTAATTCAGGATAGAAACTGCTAGATTGATATCCAAGACAACCCTTCTTGTGCTAAATTAAGTGTACATAACGAAACTTCCTATTAAAACCTACATATATTCTGTGATTGTTCTTGTACCTTCAGTGTACTGGTTTCATGTCAATAATCCTTATAATCATATTTCAGATACATGTGAAATAATGGACAATACTTGTTATGGCAGCACATAACTCAACTGTTTTACCAAGATATTGAAAATAGCCTTAAACTGCTACGAAGGATCACATATGACCACATCAGGCTCAACTCATACTCAACCATGCGTGTAAGTTTAGCAGCTCAGGTCTAAACTTCATCCGTCTCAGCCGTGCTTAAGTCATTTGGGACCCCTGATACAGTAGGAACAGTAAGGTTTTGTGAAATGGTTGATTGTTTCTTTGATTGCCTAAATGTATGGAGCACAAATGAGCATCACAGAGAGAGAAAACCTTTTCTGGCAGCATATGCCTCCACTGAAGATCCAAGGTTTGCATGGTTGACTGATGAAATCTTGAAGTATCCTCAGGACTGAAAGCAGAGTATTGTCAACAGGCAGGGCAACTTCACCATGAATGCAAGAAACAGAATGTTCTAGTCACGGTAGACCTATGAAGGGTTTAAAATTACAATATACTCTGTTGTTGAAGCTACCAAGTTCCTTTTGAATGAGGGCATTGAATTTGTATAAACAGAAACATGCTGCCAAGATCCAGTAGAAGAGTACTTTGGAGAACAACAAACAATTGGGAGAAGAAGTGACAACCCTGACATGAGAATGTTTGGTTATAATGACAATATCACAAGAATACAACGTAGCATTTCAGTCCAATCTGGTAATACTCGAGGACGTATGGATACGAAGAGACCATAGGAAAGTATATCTGAAGAAACTGTACCAAAGAGGGAGCAACAATGACTTTTACTATTATGTAATAACATAAGCATTTATGTACCATAAGTACAGAATATTACAGAATTTAGCCTAGATTACAAATAAAATTTACATCAAGGTATATAGGAGTCCATTGTAGGCAAACTGCTGAAGATTAATTTTGAAGTTTCTACAATCCAAAGTAACTGTAATCTGGCACGTACGTGTGTTATATAACATCTTTGTTAATGTTAATGCTCTCATTCTTGACTTGCTATGCTCATTTCCTTTTGAAGCGATTTTTCTTTGACAGATTTTGCATTCACTTTATACTTTTGAATAACATCCTTAGCAAATGAAAATGAACGGATTCTAATGTACACGTCATGAAAACTATACAATACATTCTTGGCAAGCTTATCACCTGGTTTCACTTCTGAAATTCCCTTTAGTTGAATAAAGGCTAAGAGTACTTCCACATCATTTGTACTTATTTCATCAGTATCAATCCCGGTCATATGTGACGTGGAAGTGAAAAATCTAAATAGTTTTTCGGTCCTGACAAACATTGTTTCAGCATGTTTATTAATTCCCCACAGCCCTCCATGGTTTAGGGATGACGTGAGTTGTCTTCGATGTCCTATTTGGCCTTGCCAGCCTTTAATAAAGATATGGATCTTTGACATTAAAAGGAGTTCCAAGCTTGTGGAAACCAAGGCCATGATGCTTGGAACCCAACATCCTCTAAATATCAAAGATTAGCCAAACACTGAAACAATAAAACAATAAATCAAGGCAATATTTGTCTTAGAACTAGACTTCACTTATTTACTCCCGAATGCTTCAATTGATACTGGGGCTAGCTGCTCGATGATAGATGCTGGAAGCTTCGAAAAACTTGGACTGGCTCAATTTGTTAAACCCATGCAACATCGTTTAACTAACACATCAGGTAACAATACGAACATAACAGGGTCGATTAATGTCAAAATTTGTCAAAATACTATTATCTCACATAATACGAAAGTACTTAATTTTAAATCTTATCGCAATATCTTTTTAGGACGAGATTTCTTATAACATTTTTCTACTGTTCAATTCGATTTTCGTAGAAATACAATTCAATTGGACTCTAATTGGTATGACTGTGTAACAATAAGCGAAAATAAGTGAAGTTACTCGATACAGTCGTTTTCCAAACAAGATCAGAACATATAGCAAATGTTCAATGCAGTAATTCATTGTTTTTGGTAACTGCAGACGTAGAACCTGCCTTATTGTTGGACACACAAGGGGTGTATGCTACGTGATGCAGACAATCCCCAACATTGATGGAATTTTTCAAGTATCATTTCTGAAGACAACTGCGCAACCAATTTCCCACAATGCTAGACATTGGTTTGTTACTAAATATCGATGAAACAGTAGAAGAAGTCGATCAAACAAGCGAAGATAACTCTGTCAATCTGAATAATAATACAGTGTATGGAGAACATCTTTTTCAGCCTGAAAAGAGTCAGATTTCATCGCTCGTTTCTCAATTTGTTGACATTTGCAATTTTTTGCACCAAATCCAAAAAACCTGACCCTGGTGAAAAATATGGAATATCGTATTATCACCACCAGAGCCCACCCTGCAAACTGTAAACCCTATCGGATTCCTCACGCCTGGCATTCAAAAGTCGATGCCCAAATCTCGGAAATGTTACAAAATGACATCATTAGGCACTCTTCGTCACCCTGGAATGCTCCTGTCAAAAATAGGATGATTCAATGCCCTTTGTTTGCGACTTTCAAGGTCTTAATGACATCACCAAAAAGGACTTCTATCCTTTACCCCATATCCGTGACATCATTGACAAAATGTATGGTGCGTGATATTGGACCAAATTAGATGCAGCTTCCGCTTATTGGTCCACGCCATTTGGCGAAGGTGATAAAGAAAAGACCACCTTTTCCTAGCCATGAGACAAATACAAATTCAATGTTATCCCGTTTGCAATTCTGGGGCAATCTACCAGAGAATGATGGATATCGCATTGTCAAGGCTGCCAACGAATCATGTTTTAGTATACATAGATGATGCTGTGATTTTCAGCAAAACATTTGAAGAACACTTCACTGACATTGAGCACCTGTTCCAATGACTTTCCAAATGTGTATTCGCCAGTGATAGAGTAGATTTCCTAAGCTTTGAATTGTCCCCAGAAGGTATCAAGTTGCAAGCTCGCCTAACAGAAGCAATCAATACTTACCAACAACCCTCCTCCAAGAAATAACTTAAAGCGTTCCTTGGCCTAGCCTTATTTTATTGAGCATTTATCCCAAATTTTGCCAACAATTAAATGCACTCACCAGCAATCATTCCGTTTATCATTGGTCAGACAATTGCAAAAAGGCATTCAACCAATTAAAATCTAAGCTCTTATCCAAGCCCATACAATAATTTCCTGATCTTTTGCAACCATTTACCCTTGAAGTAGATACTAGTGATCAAGCTATAGGTGGGGTATTCTCGCAACATAACAAAGACGGTCACTTGCATCCAATTGCTTATTTCTTGACAGCATTGTAAAAATCACAGCAAAATTGGTCAACAACAGATAAAGGAACATTTGCTCTAGTAGTCGCAGTAAGACACTGGCACATATACCTTGCTGGTAACAAATTCATTTTATGTTCTGATCATAATCCTCTCACTCATCTTCAAGAGAAGCAATAGCCTTGTGGAAAAGTCGGACGTTGGCCATCCGAGTTAGAGGAATATGACTACACAATTAAATATATTCGCGGCTCAGTAAATGTGAAAGCGGACGCCCAATCACATAATGAAGCAGCTTCCCACAATCAAACAGATTCCAAAATTTTAAGTGTTATTTTCTGTAGATAAAAATTTCCGTATCCAATTAAAAGAAGAACAATTGACGGACCCGTTAATCCATTATGCTCTACAACATATTCATAGCTACACTAAAGGTCATTTAAAACGGGTGCAATGTCAACTCTGCATCGAAAATGGCCTGTCAAAAAAGTCTCGCTGCCCCATAGTACCACTGTTGCGAAAAATTGCTGTTTGTGAATACCATGATATTGCACATTTTGGAACTGACAAGACCTACAACTTACTGAAGGACGGATTTTATTGGCCAAACATGTATCATTGTGTACGACAATTTACTGAAGCTTGCAAAACCTGTCAGCAGACAAAATGCGACACCTGTCCACCTAAAGCTTCATTAGTCAAAGTGTTTATTCCAAATAAGCCTATGCATAATATCTTGATCGACATTGCATATTTACTGTGTGACAACAGTCGATTCAAGAATATGCTACTTATTGGTGACATTTTTTGATGAGTTCATGACCACTGATCTTTTAAAAGATAAAACGGCTTCTCATATAGTCAATGCATTGTTAAATAATTGGATCTTCGTTCATGGAGTTCCATTGTATTTATTGTCTGATCGGGGATCTAATGTCGATGGAAACATTATACACGAGATTTGTACCACCTTTGGCATCCAAAAATGCAGATCATCAGCCTATCACAGCCAAGGGAACAGGTTTGCAGAGCAAAATATACGCACTGTGAAAGACATGTTAAGAGTAGCTTTGTCACATCAGCGATTCACTCAATTACAATGGCGCAAAATTCTACCATGGCTAGTTTTCACCCTAAATACATCAATGAGTAAAGCTACAAATTTCCACACTACGAAGTATTTGGGTGATCGGCTACCCTTCCTCAAGAAATGTTGCGATTTGCTCCGACCAATTCGATCATCTGTCAGCAAAGGATTACCAACAAAAACTGCCTATCATGCTAAGGACATTTATAATCAAGTAATTGAGACTCTAGAGATAAGAAAACCCAAAATGCAACAACATTACGAACCAGCTTTTCTATTTTTAGAAGGAGGGACAGAAAGTCTGGTTAAAAGCCAAACATTATAAAACTGAAGAATACCGAAAATTAGCACCTAGACGCAATGGCCTGCGGATGGTACTCAAGAAGCTGCCAAACGGAGTGAACTTCAGGAAACAAAAGTCAAACGAAAAACAGAAAGTAGTACACCATGACCGTCTGTTACCCTTCAGGCACAATGACCATTTCGAGAACAAATGCTACCAGAAAATCTTTCATTGCAACATTTGTCTGAATCGTTGGATAGTGACGATTCAATCAAATCTTCATCAGACAAAGAACTCGAAATGGAAAATGAAAATAGAAGTGATTCAGAAGAAGATGAAATTGTAGTTAGAGACTATCCACGACACAAGAGACGACCGAGACAATTACCTGGCAATGTCCCTTGGGAGATGTTGGAGATTAAAGCAATTTTTAAACCTTGTTTTGTCAGAGGGGTTGAAATGTAAGGACGTCACCCCTGTCCTTACTCCTGTACTTGCTGTATATATTCTTGCTTATGCTTAATCTCAGTCATTCGGTTATAGATCTAAATAGAAAACTTGAACTCCGTTTCTTTTTTATACAAGTATCTACAATTTGTGTGGAAGTATGTGCCATAAACCTCCATAGGTCTCCATGTGTCTCAAATCTAGAGAACGCTCAGCATTTCTGTAAAACACACAAAGTACTAAAATTCCTTTAATCAAAGTTGCTGTTCTAAAAACTAATGTATGTTAGCCTGTAACCTTGATACAGAATATGATCATAGAGGTAAACTGCATAAGTCTAAGTCAAGTAGGTCAAAAAAGTGCCCCTATGAAAGTGAAAGGTACATACCAATTATTCCTGTCTTAATGTTATTACAAACTGCAGTTTGAAGTTGAAGTTCTTGAGTCAAATCTGGTGTACATAGAATACATATTCAGGAAATATTGCATGACGACCTCACTGATATGACTCATTCAATGGTTATTGTGTTTACTTAGTAACAAGATGTTTATATAATGTCTAAGGAAAGGTAGAAACCTCATATTGTAAGACTGGCTTTTAGTTATATAATTCAGTTCTGGGTTTCTGCTTGATAGAAAGGGATAGAGAGAAGAATTTAACAAATTTGGCTTGTTGATTTGTGTAAATGTATTTTTACTGTTATTGGCTGCTGCTTCATTTCGTTGTATGTTTGTTTTTGGTGGCTTATAATGAACACTTTAAGATTAGGATCAAACACAATTATACCAGACAACATGTCTTAAACATGTAAAAGAGCTAACAACGTATGTATGCCTCAGGATATATGTACGTGAAAATATTTAATTTTCAAAATGCTACAGTATAAAAAATATTTCTGGGTTATGTAAGAATATCAATGTTGAAATTACAAAAGTAACTGAGCTTTTGTAAGACAGCAAATCCATTTTTGTTTCTTAGTGATATTTGAAGTTCGCACCATGAAGCTCAACATTGCTTTTATGTTTCATTGCATGTCATCAGTAGCCAAAGCACTTTTTATGAAAAATGTGACAATCCTCTCTAATAATAAAATCATACCATACGTTTGTGATCTCCGTAGGCAAGGGCAGCAGGCTGGAGGCAAGATGTAGATAAAAATTAACCGAAGTACAGGTTTACAAATCGAGTTTCGTTATATATTTTGACATCCAAAGTTAAGTGCTTTTTGTAATTTATCAAAGATAATTCCAAGCAACTAGCAGATTTAGTTGGTCACACGGTCAGTTTAAAATGTCAAAATTGAAATGAGTGTACATTAATGCCCAATTATCAATGTCATCGAACGCTTAGGCCATATTGTATCTTTAACAGCAGTTACACAAAAACACAGAAACTTTGAAACCATCAGCAATCTTCGGTACTGCTTCATCACACATACGTTACTGGGTTTTTTTCACTTCATCTTTGACAACAGACGATCTTATTCTCGGCAGTCTGGCATTACTGTAACGATGCTTTATGAGGCTTATCCAAAGGCCATGTTGATGGTGCAATGCTACTTTTTGGTATTTTGATTTAGGCCAATGTGTCTCATTTCGGTTTACAATACGAAACTGAGACTTGGGTCAGTCTTGTCAGGGTTTCAGATCCGTCGTTTCCCAACTGAAAAGACAGGCAAGGCAAAGGAAAGTGAGGCAGCTTTACAAACAATGTAGAGCCAAGGGAGCTGGAGGAACAACCTATTGTTTAAATATGAGTCATGTCATTGTAAAGCATCATGGTATACAGATGTTGGAAGCGAAAGTGCAGGTACCAAAACAAGTTAGAGCAGCGCTGGACATAGTGGGACATCCAGACATTCAAGTTATACGTCAACTTAACCTGCAATTTTTATCAAGTGAAGACAGAGAGAGCACAAACAAAGGCAAACTGTCTGCTGCATTATTATATTTAAAAACACATTGAGTAGATACGTTTAAGGTAGTTGTAATATTGAACAGAAGAAGCAGAACAGAAGTTGCCATAGTTTGCATAACTACATTCCCTGTAAACACTTTTCTGGTTGCCTGGTAGGAACAAAACAGTTTTAAGTAGATCTTTCAATAGGCTCAATGATTTCAATGCTATGCATATATTATGACAATCAAATATTGAAGATCAGAAATACAAACAATGAAATGAAACAGACATTCCACATCAGCCATTAGTGAAACTGTCTGACAAAGAAACAGCTGGTTTACAATACACTGATGGTTATGTGCTCCATAACTGTAGAATAAACACAGCATGATAAAGAGGTCAGAACAAAGTGAACAAACAGCTTCAATACTTAAGGCTGGCGAAGAGGGCAATGAAACTATAAGAGAAAGTCAACAACTTATTTCATCTTTACACCGAGGTGGACTTTGGGCTATTTCTAAACATACCCAATCAATTTTCGAGAGAATAGACCATTATTTTAGAATTGTAACTTCAAAATGTCTTCACGATATTGACATTTCTGGTATTGAATTGTGGTCAGTATGTGATATCCAACTTGTATCAGCATATAATGCAATGGTGTCCAATTCTGAATTGACTCCTAATGATAGTATTGCCACCTGTAGTTCATATAATACTGTATATATTCACATAGAGTGATTTTTATCCATTTGTTTAAACAGCTACTAAGCCAATAGATTCTGGTATGCTCTAGTCTCTTCTTTTCTCTTCTTGGAATTTTACTACTATACACTGACTAGTAGTTTTTATTTCACTGATGGATGAAAATCACTCTATATGGACATAACAGAAAGCAAAGTCAGTAAATAAATTATACACAAACACATTTTATGCTAAGCTGAATAATAGTCAAATAATTTTTTATCAGGAACTTTTTCAGTATGAATATACTATATCATGGAACTATTTACAATAATATTGGTAAAAGGAAATATCTAAAAATTTAAATTTAGAGTACCAATACGAAGTGTGCAACATAAACAGCAGTAAATAAAGCTAAATTATGCAAATTCCATATTTATATTTCATTTAGCACTATTTAGAACTCGATGTCATAAACTATTTGACACTTGTATTCTACCCATATATATACATTTTGAAGTTAGTAAATTACGCTATTATTGTTGAAAATTGTTGAAAAAAGGAGGTGAATGCTGCTGAATCATTAGTTGTGTCCACAGATGACTGCAGATTGTAAATATGATCAAATGGTTGGATAGAACCAAGAAGACAATTTCTACACTGAGGACAATTAACTTTCTTCACCAGCTTTGCTACTACAAATCCTGCTATGTAGAAGAGGCCATTTGATGTGAAGTCTGTTTGTGCCAAGTTATCAAATGCAAGAGACAATTGTGTGTTATCCTCTGCACTATTCCCTTCATTGCTTTCAGTTATTGG
>JANTCA010004795.1:0-10048 GCA_024741275.1 Chironex yamaguchii
CAGTCAATGAGGGGTTCAGGTACCTCGTGATCCCGCAACGCATACCAGATAAGCTGGTGGGGGACACGGTCGAAAGCATTCTCTAGGTCGAGAAGAAGAAGAAGAAGTTCCTTAATTGTTTACCTTCTTTGTTAATTAGAATGGTATTTGTAGTGATATCATTTGTCAGGTGATATCTTCATACAATTAGCTGTTTCATTTCTCTTCCTCAGATATTGAACAATTGGAAAGAATGATGAGAGAATTGAAAAGGAGTACTGCTATGCTTTCATCCAAACTTGTTCGACTATTAAAACAACGGGACAGAAATGCTAACAAGCTGCAGCAAAATTTTGACGTTTTGACTGCTATTTTGCAAGCTGTTTCATTAAAGAGAAGTATGCTTTCACCTTGTGAATTTATTAGATTTTCTATCGTTTTGCTCTTACAACATATGTTCCCGTAATGTTCCCATTATCAGATTTAGGTACAATCAATTGTTATTCTTTGTTGGCTTTTCAGGGCTTTCGTTTTAGACTAAGATAAGATACCCTAACCATGACAGAAGTACTATTATAGAGATTGATCAATAAATAATACTATTTAAGGAAATATTAAAGGTTTATAAAATATTTAGAGCATTATTGTCCATGATTGTAGCTTGTTTAAATAGTGTAAGTTATTGGTTAAAATTTTCTTGAGTATATTGGAGTTTTTCTTTTCTAGTTTACCTTATTGCTGGCCAGCATAATCGTCTAGGAATTTTCAAAATTATTATTTATTTTCAGGGGTTGATACAAGAATACGATTTTCTTTCATGCCAAGGCCAGGGAAACGTGGATTCCGTCAGGTTAGTACAATTATGACATTGTCAACCTTTTGCATTTTAGGTTGTTTGGTTTGATAAGTAGTTTTTTCATTTGCCATTTAACAACTTTATTTTCAAAATCAAACTTCCTTCTTTCATCTCTCTCATTGTTTGTTTCCTTACTTCCTATTGTAATCACCCACTTTGTCTCCACCCCCTTCCGTTGCTCCTTTTCTTCTTTTCTCCCAGGAATTCTGTTTCATTTCCAATTATTTGTTCCTTTCCTTCTTTAGAGATTTTCTTTGCCTTTGCTTTTATCTCGTCCTGCATGGTGATCCTCTTGCTTCCTTTGCAAACTCCTCTTTCCTCCATTCATCTATCTCCTTTTTTGTCTTTCTCTTCTTTTCCTATTCTTTGCCTTCTCTTCTTTCTACTTCTTCTCTTATCTCTTCTACTTAATTTGTTTTTTTCCTTCTCCTGTTCTCATTTTCCTATGCCTTCTTATCTTCTTTTTTTGCTGCCTTTCCATGTTCTCTCGTCTCGGTATTCTGCTTTACCTTTTGCTCTTCTTTTGTCTCTTACTTCTTTCCTCCATACCTCTCCTTCTTCTTTTCCTTCTTCTCTTCCTTGGCCCCTCCCTTCCTCTTTCTCCTCTTTTGCTTCTCATATACCTCGTCCTCTTCTGCATTCCATACTTTTTCCAATTACCTCTGCACCACCTTGTTTGACTCCTTCACCTTCCCCTCTACAATTCCTTCTTTCCTTGCTGATGGTACTAATTTTAGTTGATGCATTGTTTTTTTTGTCTCCATCCCTTTTATAGTGGAGTGATGCATTCCGTTCAATAGCTAGGCTGCCTGCTGGTCTGCCGCCACAGTGGCGAAAGCGAGTAAGTGTATGGAAGTATAGCTTCCATTTTGTTGTCATTTATTTGACCTGGAGAAAGTAGACATGTTTATGTAAACAATGCCCTTGAGAATTACTTACGGTTTTAACTTGTTACCAACACCTTGTTTTGGATTATGAAAATGATAATGATACTAGACTGAGTTATTTCCTCTATTGAGACAGTTTAAAAATTTTTAAGGAGTTGACCAGTTTTAAAGTACAGGAAGGTGACATATGCATGGAGACGACAATCCCACGTGATTCTTCGACGACAAAGCGTCATCTGGCATGTGAATGTAAACATTGTTGTTAGCAAAAGCTCAGTGGTCTTTCAGGAATATTAAAGGGAACAGCAGTGGATTGTAGCTATTTTGTCTTTTATGATACGACATTTGAAGACACTTGTTTTGTATTCGTTGTCAATGCTTTTTGTTCTGCTATTGTACGTTTTTTACGTCCCGCCATGTTGTTTCCTTTTCATTGCTAGACATGGTTATGTTTATCAGAATACTTTCTGCGTGATACGGATTGGGACAAAACCAGACGCGTGTGTTTCAATGATAGAAAAAATCCCGATGATGACGATCTTGATACACAAATCGTGAAGGTACGCCATAGCAATGCCTTGTGTACAGTTCGTTTTCTCACTTTCCCTGTATTGTTTCCTTTTGTTGTCTTCTCTGGTTTCTTCTTCCACACTTTACGTCAGTGAGTATAATGTTATATCGTTTTAATCTGCGTAAGGGGGCGTGCCCTATATACCGCGCTTGCGCCCCAATGTCTACGATCTTGGAAACAAATTCACAGGACATCGCCCCCTAAGTCAATTTCAAGACCAATTAAGAATGAGGGAGAGGGTGTAGATGTTGAAATCAACCATGGAGAGCCAGGGTATTGCAACAGAGGAATGTAGGTTAACGAAGGGATCAGGGATCTGGAAGCAGGCGAAGAGTGATAAAAAATGCGGATAAAGCTATAGTACCCGTATGCGGGGTAGATAGAATCAGACAAAGATCAAAACGGACTTGAGTTGATTTTAGAGTGTACCCCGTCATTGTGATTATGCTCTAAGTTTTGCTTGTGTGAGAGACCAGTGAAATCACATAACCTACATTACAATTGAGTGTCACAAGAATTTGTTCCATTAAATTAGATAGACAGGATAACGCTTTTGTAAGACAGGGTCTACTTGTCACTGGAAGAAAGAAAAAAGGTGACTATTGATGAGAGAAGGCAGGCTGGTCCTGTTCCTACATTTTACAGACATGAACAGTCTTTTTTTCGTGGTACAAAACTTGAAAATCGCCTTGAAAATTTGCGACATTTCGCTAAAATCATACTTAAAATACATTTTTTCGTCTGACACTCTTCAGAGTATGAAACGTCAGAAAGGAAAAGTATATGTATATGGCAACCTATTTATACGAAGTATGTAGCAAAGCTAGCCAATCCAAGACAAGAAAGGAAACAAAGAAAGATAATTGGCACAGCTAGATCGTCCTTTCATCTAAGTGTATTGGAGTCTGTCTACATTAAAACAACAAAACCAGTACTCTGTAGGCAGAATAGAAAACCGGTACTCTTTAGCCAGGATATTGCCACTAATCTTAATTGTACTGTCGCCGTTCACGACAGCAGTGACCACCATTATAGACTCGCCACCGAGAAATCACATACCTACTCTTTCGTATATTTTAACTACATGGACTTAACCTGGACTTTAATTTCCGTCAACACGCACACCCATACTTTTAAATTATTTAAATTCATTCATGTGTATTTTCCTTTGCGCTTAGACTACCTTCTTTCCTTCTTTATACTGTGCAACCAAAGACCTATTTTTGTGGTTGTTGTTGTTCGTTGTCTCTATTCTGATTGGATATCCATATCCAGACCTTTCCAATTACACTGTGACTGTTATAGCTATAAAAATATAGACTTCTAAGGTTTAGCCAGGTCACTATCAAGCGGTAGTTGTCACCCCGCTGTTTACATTGAAATGTAAAATGCACAATCAATGCGGCAGAATGGAATGCCCTGACCTCCAACCTTGTAAGAAAGTTTATATTGAAAAGGTATAGCGTGGTCCGTGTCATTTCTTTGTATCTGAACAACGAAGTTTCGTACTCAGAAGATTGTATTAAAAGGTTGGTGAGTGAATATCACTCAGTTGATTGGCTGATGCTAAAGGGCTGATTTTGCTTTATTTGTAATTAATGAAGGAACTTACGGAGGACCAGGGTTTAGAGGCGTGTCAAAGTTTACTACCCGGCACTAAAACGAGGCTTTTATAGACAACGCACTTAAAGTGAATAAAGGCACAGGGGCTTAAAATCTCGGGAAATTTAAACCAGTTTCCTATCAAGTAAGTAGTTTAGGAAACCAGTTTTTACCAACTTGTAAAACATTTGTTTTATTGACCAATCAAGGTTCATAAATGACAAAAGAGTTGAATTTAGGGAGCAAATGGATTAAAAGGTGGTCAAACACGCTGATGACGTCAGGGGTAATTCAACGACATGAAATAAATGAAGCGGCAGAATTTCCTGAAGGTGTAAATATCTTCATCTAAAAAGCCACACTACATGACACAATAGCTGCATTGAAACTCAGTAGAGAACAAACGTGCCCTATGCGAGATCAAAGTGGTGTGGGGCACTTTGATATAGACATTTCCAGGTATTATAGTCATGGTTTTCTTTTTTGGAAATACTGTTGTTATTTTATGGGGATTTTTTTGCTTTAGGATTTACATCGGACTGGTTGTGGTTGGTTTTTTGAAAATGACACAGCTGAAGATCGTGCAAGTTTAAAAAGAGTACTCCTTGCATATGCAAGGTGGAACAAAGGGATTGGATACTGCCAAGGGTTTAATGTGATCGCTGCTTTGATTTTACAAGTAATGGAGGGGAACGAGGAAGATGCACTTAAGGTAACTACGAAGGGCTTTTATTAATCTTTTGTATTTTCCCTGCTGACATCTCTATTTTCTTGAGTCTGAGTTTAGACAGTTGCTTACCGTACTGTAGTCATTGATTGAATCGAGAGGAAAATGAGCTTTGCCGTTATAATACCATGGCAAAAAATAAAGAGGAATTTCCTTGTTGGATTGCAGAGTATTTTTTGTATTGTTACTTGATTCCATCAAGTGCTGAAACATTTTATATTTGTTTGGAAGCATGTAGAAAGCGAATGATACCATTTTCGCACTCTTTCACACTGTTTGCACTGGGTAATCTGCAAATTTAAGAGCTACAAGGTCTCCGTTATACGTAGGCCTCATAGATCTATACTTTACGGCTGAGTTGTTTTCGTTTTTATCATGGCTAAAAACGTGGATCTCCTATCCAGGGCCGTCGGGAAGCCAGCATTGCAGAGGGGGGTGTAATGTTTTAAATTTCCCCGACAGAGGGCGTGATCATCGGGCGTGGTCATCAGAACTTACCATGTCTTGGGGGAGTGTTTATTTTATGGTTCTCTTAACTCAATTTTTACGCCATGCTTTGTTTAGTTTTCATCAAATAGATTTTTTGCTGAGAGAATAGCTTGTAAAATTAAAGCAAATTGTAAGCAGTCTGTGAATTTCCACACTATTCATTTCTGTAAATATCAAGCTCTTCCTTTCAAAAGCACTATTTTTGAGTTTGCAGAATTCCATATGGCAGCCTTCCCTTAATAAAGCCTGGTGCTATAAGGTTGCCTGCGATTGGTTTCTGCCATTTTGTCATCTTCCATTGTCCCGGCATCTCAGGCAATTATTTCCTAATGGAAACGTTTTCTTATGGTGCTGCAGGCAGGCGTGTCAAGTACCGCTAAACGACCGAGAGATTACCCTAAGGGCCGGGAAAAGGTGAACAAGTTCATCTTTTTACTGGCTGTTACAGCAGTCTAAAGGTACTTCAAACACGTGCCTGGGGAACCGCAACAAAACGTTTCCATTATAAAGGAATTGCCTGTGATGCCGGGACGATAGAAAATGGCAGATGGCAGAAAGTAACAGCATGCAACCTTACCTCACCTACGGCTATATGGAATCCAGGCTTAAGGGCCTTTCTCATTTATTACTGTTAGCTGTTACTAGAGTATTTGAGGATATATCTATGTTCTGCGAACCAGTCATAGAGAGCGCCGACTAATTACTAGCAGAAATTGTCTAAAGTTACCAACTTGCCGAAAAAAATGCAGCTTTAAGGTTTCATTTGCCGACAGATGCTTTTTTGAGGGGGTGTCACACCCCCTACGCCCCCGTCGCGACGGCCTTGCTTCTATCGTCTTTTTTAAAACTTTGCCAAGGTTTAGCGTCAGTATTCTTGTCCATTTTCATCCAATCCATTGATTGTATCGTGTGTTTTTCCCTTTGTAGGTCATGATCTATCTCGTTGATTATGTGCTGCCAAGAAATTATTTTGCCAATAATTTGAGAGCATTATCAGTTGATATGGCTGCTCTTCGTGACTTGATGACTTTGAGGCTTCCAAATTTATCGCGCCATTTAGATCTTCTACAAAAGGAGTCCATGTCACCCAAAAATACTGTAAATGGCACGGGTACTTATGAACCCCCACTCACCAATGTATTTACCATGCAGTGGTTCCTGACGCTTTTTGCCACATGCTTACCCAGGGAAACTGTGCTAAGGATTTGGGATGCAGTGCTCCTAGAAGGATCGGAGGTGCTATTAAGGGTGGCGCTTGCCATTTGGGCCAAATTAGGAGAGTAAGTAAGATAATTATTTGCTGTCTCCGTTAGTGGCAAAGCCATAGCGAGCGAATGAAGGAGAGATAGACAGACTGGCAGACAGAAAAGAAAAGGAAGAATTGACACAGAGTGAAAGGAAAGATTGGAAGTAGTTCATGTTAAAAGGCAAGAAAGAACTAGAATCTAATTAAATTAAGGGCAAGTGAACGAACAGACAAAAAGGATTGAGCCTATGAATGGATGATTTTGTTGATCATTGACTGAATGTCTATACGAATGTATGGGTGAATGAATTGATAAATGATGAATTAAATGCACGGTGGACCAAGTGGAGTGTGTTATTGTGTAAAGAAACAAAGAAATGTGCAACTCTAATTTCATGTTTTGATTTTATACGAATTTGTGGTCCCGGCCATCCAGTAATATCACTAGCAGAAATGTCAAATGTTTTCTGTTGCTTTCCTTTGGTTTCCTATTAGTCTTTCTTTTGAAGCGTACTTTGACACTCTCCTTTTCAGATGCAAATGTTTCTAATTGCTTTTTTAATGTCTTTGTCAATTCTTCCAGACCGCCAACTTCCAGACCGCCAACTTAATTACAGTTGAATAGAACCCTTTTCAAAGGAGTGTTGTTGATATTTGTTCCTTTTAAGCAAAATGGTAGTTTGTCCTTGTTAATCTTTAATGTGAGTATTTCTTTTGATATTTATTTAGTTACTTAAACAATACTGAAACAGCTGCTGATTTTTATATGAAAATGGGCTCCTTGTTGCAGAATATGATGGATGAAGATTTTATTGAACCTCCTAAACTAATGCAGGTTTGATGAAACCCTTGATATTGTTATCTTCTCTATTAGTGATGTTGAGATTGCCAAGGGCTATTTATGGAAAGGTAAAGTGTCATGGCTCCATACAAACACTGTATGACTTATTATGCCTTTGGACCATGTCTTTTAGGATTCTCGTCACAAAAATAAAGTGACATGCGAGTATGTGACCGATAAAATACTTTACCACTTTACCACTCTTTTGTTTAAGATAAAGGATATATTGTTTTCTTTTTCAAAAGGGAAGTAATGTTACAAATTTTATGTCCATTACTTGCTCTAACTGATAATGCCCTTAGCATGAATAATAGAAGCCAAGAATTTTAATTTAGAACGACAATGAGCATACTCTTAAGGTCAGTCCTCCATGAACAACACATGGTATATTTGGCACTAGGGGCTTCATAGGTTAGGAACGTTTCGGCTCTTTGCCATGAGGTATTATCAACCATACACAGACAGTTGAAGGTAAACAGGTTCTTAACTTCCACTGATATTATCAAGATAGTAATTAAAAAGAAATATAATATGTCAAACCTTTTACTATTTAATGGGCTAGAATGCAATTACTGTTTCCTTATTAATTTCTCTCTTTTTGACGTTGTGATTTTAAGTCAACCTGTGTAAACGCAAGTAGTATGTATTGTTTTGCGGGCGCTCTGTGTTGCAACAAAAGCGTAGCCTCGTTTTAGGGAAGAGAGTAAACCAGTTAAATTTTATAGTGACTATTTCATGATGTAGGGATTATCACAACAATCAGATGAAACTACAAACATCTTTTACTTGCAACTTGAGGTCTCATTACAGACTTCAAACGTGTGGATAGATTGACATAAACTAATTTTACAGACTACGTATTACAGTATGGATGCTCCAATTGCAGTACGGATGCTCCATTTACAGTATTTCACATAGGAGAGGTACAATTGTGCAAGTGCAGACGGTTATAAATTACACTAGTCAACTACGAAAATAGACTCGTATTCTCAATATTGAATGACCGTCTATTGTTATTATAACCAATAATGCGTCTTTTGGTGGCCTGTTAACCAAGAAAATACGTGTTAGTATGCCTTAGACCCAATATATTTACGATAGAGCTTCTTACACCAATCATACGCATACTAGTGTGTCTTAGACCAGTCATTTGCATGTTAGCATGCCTTGGGCAAATGGTATGCATGTTAGTGTGCCTTGGGCAAATCGTATGCATGTTAGTGTGCCGTAGACCAATCATGTGCATGTTAGTGTGCCGTAGACCAATCATGTGCATGTTAGTCTACCGTAGACCAATCATGGGCATGTTAGTCATGCCTTGGGCAAATCGTATGCATGTTAGTGTGCCGTAGACCAATCATAGGCATGCTAGTGTGTCTTGGACCAATCATTTGCATGTTACTGTTCCTTGGGCAAATGGTATGCATGTTACTGTGCCTTGGGCAAATCGTATGCATGTTAGTGTGGTTTGGGCAAATCTTATGCATGTTAGGATGCCGTAGACCAATCATGTACATGGTAGCATGGCTTGGGCAAATCGTATGCATGTTAGTGTACCTTAGACAAATGGTAAGCACGTTCTTGTGTCTTACACCAATCATACGCATGCTTGTGTGTCTTAGACCAATCATACGCATGCTAGTGTGTCTTAGACCAATCATTTGCATGTTAGTGTGCCTTGGGCAAATCGTATGCATGTTAGTGTGCCGTAGACCAATCATGTGCATGTTACTTGGGCTTGGGCAAATCGTATGCATGTTAGTGTGCCGTAGACCAATCATATGCACGTTAGTGTGCCGTAGACAAATGGTAACCACGTTAGTGTGTCTTAGACCAATCATTTGCATGTTAGTGTGCCTTGGGCAAATGGTATGCTTGTTACTGTGGCTTGGGCAAATCGTATGCATGTTAGTGTGTCGTAGACCAATCATGTGCATGTTAGCATGCCTTGGGTAAATCGTGTGCATGTTAGTGTGCCTTGGGCAAATCGTACGCATGTTACTGTGGCTTGGGCAAATCGTATGCATGTTAGTGTCCCGTAGACCAATAATATGCATGTTAGACCAATCATGTGCATGTTACTTGGGCTTGGGCAAATCGTATGCATGTTAGTGTGCCGTAGACCAATCATTTGTACGTTAGTGTGCCTTAGACAAATGGTAAGCACGTTAGTGTGTCTTAGACCAATCATACGCATACTAGTGTGTCTTAGACCAGTCATTTGCATGTTAGCATGCCTTGGGCAAATGGTATGCATATTAGTGTGCCTTGGGCAAATCGTATGCATGTTAGTGTGCCGTAGACCACTCATGTGCATGTGAGGATGCCTTGGGCAAATCGTATGCATGTTAGTGTGCCGTAGACCAATCATTTGTACGTTAGTGTGCCTTAGAGAAATGGTAAGCACGTTAGTGTGTCTTAGACCAATCATACTCATGCTAGTGTGTCGTAGACCAATCATTTGCATGTTAGCATGCCTTGGGCAAATCGTATGCATGTTAGGGTGCCTTAGACAAATGGTAAGCACGTTAGTGTGTCTTAGACCAATCATACGCATGCTAGTGTGCCTTGGGCAAATGGTCTGCATGTTACTTTGGCTTGGGCAAATCGTATGCATGTTAGTGTGCCTCAGACAAATGGTATGCATGTTAGTGTGCCTCAGACAAATGGTATGCATGTTAGTGTGCCTTGGGCAAATGGTATGCATGTTAGTGTGCCTCAGACAACTGGTATGCATGTTAGTGTGCCTTGGGAAAGTGGTATGCATGTTACTTTGGCTTGGGCAATTCGTATGCATGTTAGTGTGCCTCAGACAAATGGTATGCATGTTAGTGTGCCTTGGGCAAATGG
>JANTCA010004796.1:0-10048 GCA_024741275.1 Chironex yamaguchii
CATAGTTACAGCAACAGGGAAAATCTAACCGTGGACAGCGCACTCTGACATTGATTTTACAACTAGAAAGATCAGTGGTATACAATTAAGCTCTATTTACAGTCACTTTGATCAAAGCAAAATTTGGCGAGAACTATAAAAATAGCTGACTGCATCAACAAAAAGCTTTTAGGCAGACTTTGTTGTAATTAACAAATGATGATTGGTTCATGTATTTGAGATGCACCTAAAATGTAAACAAAAAATGTCAGAAATATGGATGGATATTTACAAATACAGACTCCTGTAGTGTTACATGTATACTGTACCTTGTCACTGATGTGATCCTCTGAACATGAGTTATCTCCTGAGTGTGCTGTTTCTGAATTGGAGGCTTCATCTTGTGCTAATGTTTACAAATAAAAAACATAACTTCACATATCAATAGCAAATGTGGTACAGATAATGTTGAAACTTAACGTCAATAAAAATATGTTAACCTTGTATAATAAGACAAAGTTATTGGTTAGCACAAAATTTAATTTGTTGCAAATAAGAGGAATTTTGATAAAGAACAAAATTATTTACATATATTGTCGAAATAAATATATATGGTTGCAAGTATTTAGTTAAAAATTATATCAGTCTTATGCACTGTCTGTATAATGTTTATCGATGAATTCTCTAAATATGTGCCACTACTGTGAAATTGACTGAGTTTTATTAGCTTGTACCATCCTTTTACCAGACTTTTGGTGATACCAACATGAGTAAACTCAAATACAGGCTAAAGTTCCTTCTCTTAAAAAAACAAAATCCACCTATTGAGAACTGGTCAGCTTCAAAATAAATAAATTTAACTTTCATCCTGAATTCTCAGAGTATGTTTTTGAGGTCATGTATTCTAAAAGAATGTAGCATTTATCTTACTGAAAGATATTTTATATACGACGTACAAACGAGTTGTTAGGAAACTGGCTAGGTCAAGTGCTTCCACTTTCTACTATTTCCACAAGACAGCGTACACTCAAATTGACTAATTGTGGAAATTAAACCATGAAAACCGCACAATCATGTCAAGTAAGAGGGAACTATCTAGCCTAAATGGTGAGCCTGAATTTGGCACACTTAAATGTTCACAGGAGGACTATAGTGGCAAAAAGTCAATCGCAAAGGTTAAATAAAGCCTTAACCAATGTTTCCCTGCCGACGAACGGTACGCTACGCGGTTGTTTACAAATCAGACTTTCAAGCATACTGAGTTCAAAATTCCATGTGGCTTCTCAAAAATGACACAATCTCATGTAAACATTCCTGGAACATTTACATATATGAGCCGGTCCATGTATCCTCTTTCAAACGCAAGGTACGATACCCGTCGTTACTACGAACGCACCACACATACCTAGCTTAAGGTGTATAGTTGTAGTGCAATGAACTCGACGATGAAGTCTCAATACTTTTCTGACATAATACGTATTTCAGACAATTCTTGATAGACATTTGCTGTCAAAATTGGAAAATGACCTAATTCAATAGCAAAATTCAGCTGCTCTCTAAATGGAAGGCAACAGAGAACTTGTACAATTCTTCATAATTTAGCGAGAAATTTGCGTGATAATTTCAGTTGAATTTCATGTATTTGTTGCAACAACGATATGAATGACCTAATCCGTGACTAACAATACTGTGTTGGGTGGGAAGGGTAAGCTCAACAACCACACTGTAGCTTAATCAGCTGAACAGCAACGTAAAGTAGTCAGAAAAGACGTTCCCCGATCTGACTGACGCCATGTCAGATTTTAAAATCAATTACTGTTTGAGAGAGCCATGAACAGTTTCTGACTTGCTAGTTAAATTACTGGAAATAACGCTCAGCGCAGGCGACGAATGTAATCCAGAGTAGCTGTTGGAGTACCAAAACAAACGGAAAACTTAGCTGTGAAACAAGATGTATGTTAGCGAGGGCCAAACCAATCTTCTCTAGAAATGTTAGTGCCATCATCGAGTTACCTGCCATGGCGCGTATCACGTTTCTAGTCATCTAGGCTCAATGTATTCAGTTTCAGCTTACTTACCGAGGCAGAAACTGTAGACATAGCTGTCTCTCGCAACAGCAAAGGGAGAAGTGGGAAAAAACTTACCTTGAAATTCAGCCATGAAGCCTTCGAAGCAACTTTTCCAGCGGCCAAATGAATAAATATGTTTGTTCGAAGAACCGCTGACGGATTTTCAACGTGGCGCTGCGTTGAGATGGATTCAAGGCCTTTGAAAAATTATGCCAAAACTAAAAATCCCCAAACTCTAACAGTAACAAAAGGCGCATGAATCACAATCAAATCACAATCCTTAACATACCAACATGAAAATACCAAAACGATACTGGCCCAACAACTCTGTACATCGGAATCTCAAAGTCTTACCTGATAAAAACTGCCAGCAAATTAGTGCCCGCCATTTACTACTTGTTTGCTAACGACTGCGATACTGGATGTTGAATGCCAACAAGCCATAGAATCCAAACATTATAATAATTTAGTGTATAATGAGATTTAAAAATTAAAGTAGGTGACAAGTTCTAGAGCAGCAGTGGTCCATTTGATAAAACAACCGTATCCAACTTTAGGGTTGCAAGAGCGTGGACACAAAATTAATGCGATCCAATTTGGTAAGGGCCAGGTGGCTAAATAGTTTCAAAGATTTTTACACTTTTTATCATAACAGTTGTAATAATTGTGAATGAAATTTGACCTGCCTCAACAATTTTTTACGTTATCCTACGTACGTATACATGTATGCGGGAACAAATCATAGCTTAGGAGCAATATGGCCCCATTTAGACCACTTACGTGTAGAGGTCGGATAACCTTAAAGCTTTGTTTCTTATTCGTCTTGCCCAAGACTCCACTTCTCCCTACCGAAATAGCAAGAGTCCTCTGCTACCTAGGGACAGCGAAAATCTTACATATGGTTTTCCAATAGATATATTTAGCACTGGTTTGAGCACTGTCTCAAAGATAGGCCGAATGGGTTCTTAAATTTAAAACGTTCTACGAGTCCCCAGTTTTTACTATTTAAGACAGCACGCGAGAGAAACATCTTTGTACATTTACAGTTAGCACAAACTCTTTTATAACTAACTAACTCGACAGTGGAGCGTAAAATCCTACAATATCTTCTTCGTCTCTGGCACCACAACGAAGTCGAAGAGTTTGTCATAAAAGAAGTGAAGTAAAATAAGGAAATAATTTTTTAAGGCACTCAACCAGCTGTATGTGGAATCAAAAGAAATTTGCATCCAGATTGTTTTACAATAGACGCGCGAAATTTGAAATGAAATGCTAGTCTTCCTATACAATAGGCACGCGTCAGAAATTTGTGAACATAAAGGTTCTGCACTTGTCTACTGCAACCGTCTCAGCTTTGAATTATGAAAAAGAAGGCTATCTGAAAACCAGATAAGAACGAGTTCTTTGTGCACAGATACAGAATTGATAAAGGTCAAACTGCCTGAACAATGTTCGCCTTAAAATGTTACCAGTCAAACCATTTGAAATTTGTTCATTCTTTATAACGAATGCTTAAAACTTAAACAAGCCAGGTGTTGTGGGCCGGGCAACCACAGGAGCGTGCTTCTGAGATGTCGTTGCACAAAAGTTTTGTAACGACGCATTTTTGTAAAATAAAGCAGTGTATTGTATAGCATGGGTCCACCCTAACTGCTAAAAACAAGCCTATTCAATTTACAATTTTGGATTTTTATGGCACAAAACACCTTGTAGTCTGTAAGACGTAAGACGGCGAGCAGGAATATCTACGCCTTGCTGTGAAATCCCTCTTAGACTTGCGATACAAAACACACTTTGGTACGGTTACTTAACAGCGGCTTTTACGTAGAGTCTTCCTAATCTTTGTAGAATTCTGGAATTTTCATTGAATAGGCCTGCGAGTGTTCAACACTGCTATGTTTAGGCCATGTAGGAGGACCTTGACCTAGTTTTTGATAGTTTGTGTTTTTGAACACGGTGATGTTTGCTATATTATCAACTTGAGAGCGAAGACCCCCTTTCGAGACAAAATTACACGGTGATAATGTCTGCACAAACAAGAAGAAAATTTTGGGTTGAGTTGTAAAAAACTAAGGTAGGCTGTCATCGTAAGAACATTACTCCACACGAATATTTAGAAGCAACACATTAGCAAAAGTAGCTATAACAAAAATAGCTTAGCCCCTCGATTTCACTTTTCTGACTAAATTAATATAATAATTATGTGAAAGAGCATATATATATTCTGTAAGACATGCCGCAATGCCTAACAGATATGCAGATGTACACATGAAGCACGAAATAAATACTTATATGCGGATTATTCTATCCTGGAAGAATAACCGAAGCAGCCTATTTCACACCAGGAAAACTTCTCTGACTGAATAAAAATAATAATTATGTGAAAGAGCATATCTATATTCTGTAAGACATGCCGCAATGCCTAAGAGATATGCAGATGTACGCATGAAGCACGAAATAAATACTTTTATGCGGATTATTCTATCCTGGAAGAATAATCGCAGCAGCCTATTTCACACCAGGAAAACTTCTATGACTGAATTAATATAATAATTATGTGAAAGAGCATATTTATATTCTGTAAGACATACCGCAATGCCTAACAGATATGCAGATCTACGAATGAAGCACGAAATAAATACTTATATGCGGATTATTCTATCCTGGAAGAATAATCGAAGCAGCCTATTTCACACCAGGAAAACGTCTGACTTAATTTATTATAATAATTCTGTGAAAGAGCAAATATATTCTGTAAGACATGCTGCAATGCCTAAATGATACGTATATGTACATATAATACCTCAACAGACACAGTGCTTTCCACATATTTGTCAAGAGTGGAGCATTGCCACAATAGTTGCACTAAGTTAAACAGGTTGAACGTCAAAAGTAGTAGGTTCAAATCCACTGTCACTATGCGTAATGAGCCACTGAGGAGCGTAAATGAGAGCCCGCTCTCATCAATATCTAATTTCCTAGTTCATTCCATGACTCGAGTGCTGGAATTAGCTGTGATTAGTAACGAACATGCTACTGAAAGTAACTAAAAATTGCTTTCTTCGTTACTTTTAGGAAAATAAAAGGACAAAATTTCAAACAATCAATCAGTTGCAGATACCGTCTTTATGTTTGAAATGTACGCTACTTTATTTATTTTTCAGTTTTGTTCAGCAGTAGAACAGTTTGCTTTAGAAAAAAATGAGACCCTATATAATATTACCCTATGGAATGTCGTATAGATAGGGTTAGACTACTTGAATTCAACATATACAATCGATAAGAGTTAATTTTGTTTATCTATAAGTATGATATGTTTTGTAATCCATGAATTGTGACTGTTTGATATATGTATGAATTGCAAATGAAATTATTGAAACACTGAGAAATAAACCGTAAGTCCAGCGTTGGACCGTAACCAAACTTGCTTTCCTGACAGACCTCTGTTCACTGAGCTACCGTTGAATTTAAGATGTCATGATTTGCTTATTGCGTCACTAAATTCCCTAAACCTGGCATGGGAATCAGCTACGCTCAGTAAGGAGTATGCCAAAAAAAGTCACAAAAATTACTCATTAATCACAAGGCAGCAATATAGTTATTAAGTGTGAGTTTACTTGATCTGTGTTATATAAAACTTATGTAACAATCAGAAAATTTGTGTTTTGCATGTTCAGATATACACTTTACATAGTAATCTTGTGGTATTGAGAGGAACGAACAACAAACTCAAGTAATCCTTAGCTTATTCCGTAATTTAAAAAATACCAGAGTAAATTCACGTCCGCATAGTAATGCTGTAAACTTCAAATAGTTATAGAATAGAAGAATATGAATTATCAGTTTTGTGGAAAACTAGATTATGCTCGCATTACTTAACCTATTGATACTCCTGTAGTTTTTAACCGTCTATTCGAGTCTGGCAGTTTAAGAAAGACCACAAGAATTCTCAGCACCGAAAAAGCTTACGTCTCAAAAACATAACGAAGTCCAATGCTTCCTTCAACCAACAAAGCCCAAGCACTTTTAAGACTGTCTTCTTACTGATGTTTGTAAGACCAATTCAGATGAAAGGCAAGGGGTCTGTACAGTACATAACGCTTGAGGTGTAACATAAATATTTTGCATTCTTTAAAGGAAATGTGCTTTCCCAGAGAATCTAACATAAGAATCATTATTGAACTCCAAAGAATACGCAGTCCCAAAGATATACGTCAATTGCTCCCAGAAGAAGGATCTTACTGACAACAATAGTGGAGGAGATGAAATTGACCGTCACGAGGGACAAATGCTATTTTCAAAGTACTCTCTTATCGAAATATACAGAATACGTTTTGAATTCCATTCGTGCGTTTCGTTATTAAAAAAGATTGAAATTACTTTTAACGTATAACTGAACACAATACTTTAATAGTATGTAAGGTAAAATGGTTTGCTGTTCAATGTCTGCTCTTTTCCAAAGTTTTATAAGTTTATTTTGGTGTGACACAAAAAGGGCAATGCTCGTAAAAATCACTATATCTTTGTTTGTGGTAAGGATGACCGTCTGGCATGACTAAAGAGCTAGTTACATGGAGTGGGCTAGGAAGATTAGGCGAGATGAACACTTTTACTCGAGATCCCGGTGTTAATAACCCTCTCTGATGTTAGTAAGCATTCGATTACATGAAACACGGGCTGGCCCGGTTAGCCGGGATCTCGTCATTCATCTACCAGGCTGGCTCTCAAAGCGGCTCTCAAACTATGGAACAGGGACCATTGAGCGGTCTAAGGGGGTGGGGGGAGGGGCGCTAAAATCGAGCGAACCACCTAAGTGGCTCTTTTGACTCTATTATTGACGTCACGATAACAAAAAAGTAATCCCTGCAGCATATTACTAAGGCTCAATGCAGATGCCGCCTTCGAGTCCCGCAAAAACTAATCTATCAATAGTGAATTCTTTTCAACTCTTTCAAGTATTGTTATTTTCTATTTTTGGAAAAAGTGGGAGGGGGTCATAGCCCCCACCCTCTGTTCCGCGTGTCTGTGAAAGTCGTTCTTTTGAAATTGACTCGAAAGCGAGCTGGCCCAAGGAAACGGGCTGAGAATTGGATAGGCGCATGCTAATCCGTCCGCTTCATGTAATTAGTCTTTAACGCCTTGGAAGCCAAAAATTTGCAGATGACTAGTTCTCTTCTCCGAGAGGACGATGAAGTTACAACTTATATACTATATTTAATATAAATTAGCTTTGCTGTTGTACTGTATTTTGAATTAAAAACCACCTTAGGACTTGAATCAGCAAGCAGTGGAGGTATACTACCTGCATTGGTTCCTAAAATATATCAGCGCTACCACGAAAGCTCAAGTTCCAGAAAGTTTGACGTAGTGGATGAATAGGACTCCTTTTCATTGATAAACTTAAGACAGTGGAAAGGACCTCGAATGGCACAAAATGTAAAAGTTTGTTTACCCATTTAGCTGACAGCGCCTCCAATGTTTTTCAATAAAAAGATCTGAGGTGAACAAATTTTATGATCATTTGTGATAGAAACGTAATCATTACGTTTTTATCATTGAATAATGAGTTCCATGTAGAAGTCGACAGGGTGGTCTTGTGTTAAGAACAGGAGTAAAGTTATGATTATGACCACCGGGTCAATAAACAGGTCAATAGAAAGGATCGACAAACTACTGGTCATTCAACCCAGATCGTCTACCTCTCTTATTTGTGCCTGTCTATTGGTGTATTTTGGTGCATTGTATTTTACAAGCGACATGTTGTTTGCATCTACGAGGCATCTATTTATTACCATTGGCATTAGTTCCATATAGAAGTTGACAGGGTGGTGCTGTGAACAGAAGATAATAGTCATAATCATAACTTTATTTCTGTAATTATTATGAGAAGACTTAACACGTGTTATAATGAATGTTTGAATGAGTGGAATAAATAGTTCACGACGTGGTATCGTAGACACAGCAGAAGAAAGGAGATAACAGAAGGTAGAACGTACATAGGTGCACTTTCGGGTGTGATCAAAGGTTCCAAGGTAAGAGCAGAGAAAAGATGAAAGTCTGAAATACAAAAGCAGATTGCCTTCTTTGAAAGACAGTTGAAATATTAAAAAACTTAAAAGCGTGGTTTAAATAGAAATGCCGCCAGTAGATGCAAACATAATTAAATTCTTCAATTCGAAATGCAGTCTACTACATGCGCACTTTGTCTCCTATGGCATGCACAATAGAGTTTAATGTCCTAACTTTAGAACCTAAACCATCTTACGACAACTGAAATGCTGCCTGTTTTTGAAAGGTTCATACGCATTGACTCATGAGTAGCAATTATTATTTTCGGATGGCATCCAAAGAACGTATATTCTTGCTGATAACTGCAGTGTTCATCTTTTATGGCCAAAGAACTGCCCCAGCTTTACGATAATCGACGAGAGAGATAGTGACATTACCGTTTTAGTAGATGGGGAAATGATTACACCAAGAACCTACTGTGTATTTTGATAACATCAAGCAAGTTTTGTTATTGCGAAGAGTCAATGAGCTTTGTGACCAGATGGCAGCCGTGTTACTTGATCCCTAAAATCACCAAGACGATGGAAAAGGTCGAGTAGCCAACAGTATCCCTTCTTGTCGACTGATTTTTGCATCTTTCTGACCTTAATTGATGGTGGCTGGTGGGGAAGTCCAGCTTAAAAGGGGATGAATACCATTTGCGTCACATTCTTCCACAAAGGTATTCCTAATGTTTCCTGGATGAAGGGGATAGTAGTTACAATTTGCAACTGATTGCATTACCTTCACATTTTAATAGTTTGTCAGTGGTTGAAGATGCTCTGAAGAACTCTCTGTGTCGAGATGAATTGAAACTGCAATTCGTCTTCTCAAGTGTTAATAAGAGTCTCTGGTACTTTCAGTTGGATAGAAGAAACGTAAATCATTTGGACAAAGGAAAAGAAATTTTCGAACAGTACAAAACTTAAAATCTGTTTAAAGTAAAGTCAACAACTATAAACCATCTGACACTGATCACATAGATTCATCAGAAAATATAGCGTACAACATAGTAGAATTTGTAGTGTAACGTAGAATTGAAAATTCACGAAAAAGAAAGAAACGAACCAAGATTTGGGCGACAAAAGATAATGAGAAAATGTAAAAAGGAATGAAAGAACAAGAAAAAAAGGCAAGATGATGACATAACCACAAAACAAGATAACAAAATCTTGCCCTCAAGTCAAATGGACGTGCTGCCTACCACACACAAAAGTATGATAAATTTTCGTGCTGGTGTGAAGACAGGTACAGGTCGTAGTTCCCAAAGGTATACAGAGGCCCATAGTTTTCACAAAATTTTGAAGGGAATCATGGTCCAAGCAAAATATAGGGTCTGTGGTCCTTTTTTATTCTCTTAAAGACGATCCATACTTGACACCTCAAATATGACATTGCTTTAAATTTTATTACTTTCCGCATGAATATCAGATTGCTCTTGTACTTGGATCGTATTATTACTTTCAGTTTTCTCACCATCAATTATACTTAATTATTAATATTGAACACAGAGTAGTGATCAATATGAATTCCATGTGATACTTCAATGAGAATTGGTAACAGAGAGTAGAAGGAACGTTGGAACTTGAAACAATCGACTCACTGTCAAGATAACGATAACTCCAACAATACAAAGCTTTTCTCCGTTTAGTTAAACAGATTTTCGAACCAAAAATTGATAGCCACTGACGGGTCTCTTGGCTAAGTCTCATTGCTTTGCAAAATTGAAAAGCATATTTGGTAGCTTGTTTCGTCGGAAATTATTCAGAACGTGAGGTTATAAGTATGTTATCGCAGTGCTCCAACTTTTCAACATAATTTTTGTAGTTATTGAACATCTCTTGCCAGCTGGGGTAGTTTGTTCCTTGTGCCTAAATCTATCTATCTATCTATCTATCTATCTACCTACCTATCTACCTATCTATCTATCTATCTATCTATCTATCTATCTA
>JANTCA010004797.1:0-10048 GCA_024741275.1 Chironex yamaguchii
GGCGAACTTTAGACAAACGAAGTTTTGTGAACCCCCAAAAATAAGAAATTAAGAACACGGTACCTGTGGGTTGAGAGAATTCGTTCATGCTAAAACAGCATGATCCACGGCTCATCACGTGGAGGTTCCTCTCGTTGAGCTGCGCCACTTGTAAAGCGTATGTACCAACAAACAAACACCCAATAACAGGGGCAGACGATCGGGTTCGAATGACTAATAGTCTTTTGACATTTCCTATTGAGCTCAGTAGGAGGGCATTAGATTTGCAGTCGTGACACCCGGGTTCGACTCCCTGGTGGTCATACGCATACCTTTACTTCCAATCTTATGTTTCTTCTATGTTTGGTGTTGCAGTAATGCAATTTCTTTGCTCGTTCACGAATGCTAGTTACTCAGAATATGGTTGAGTGACTTTGGGTGCGTCTGATTAGAAATTGCTTCCTATACCTGTGCAGGCCTACTGCAAGATCGGTTATATGGATACAAAATATCAACAGTGAATATCTTCCCATTATAAATCAAACAGAATAAAATTGGTAAGATCTTTCAAGTGTCTGTACTTGTTGCCTATTTCCCATTCCCTAAAAAGCCCAAACAAAACAAAAAAAACAAACAAAATTCAAGTTTGACGTTTGTTCATATTTTACAACACAAACTGAATTTATTACAATTACTGCGCTAGGATAAGGGTAAGTCTTGGCAAACCCTTCCAAACATTATACTTTTGATCTTAAAGGAGGAAAGGGGACAGCCAACAAGTACCCAAATAAACTTATTTCTAATACCTAACTTTATGACACCTCTCATGGCATCCTTATTTTAAGAAGTTGATTAGCCACATATATATAACCGCATAATTTAGTGACACTCCTTTGAACAGAAATTAGGCTGACATAAATACAAACAGTGTAGAATCTAACTATACACCTACATAGGATATTCGTTCTGTTCTTCAGATATAAGCAGAAGAGAGCGCGCACTTAAAGGAATACTTACAAGACGATAAGCTACAATTAAGACCCTTTATACACTGTTCCAAATAAAATTCATCTGAATTGATAGGTATTAACAATGCAATACGCAAGACTGTAAAACGGCACTCTCTAGGCTAAGCTAATCGAATACATCTTATAGATTAGCCTCGTTATCAATCAATATCTGAACTCTGTTTGAGTGTGGATCAAAAATGTTTGTATGGATCAAACAGTTTTTATTTGCTATGTAACCTAGTTTAATCCACATTCCCTGGTAAACTAGGCGAAATTCATGCTCATAGCTTGGAAACGCAACTGAAGTCTGAGAAAATTTTGACGCATGTAAAATTTAGCCGACACGGTAAAAAGTGGTCTTCAAGAAGTCTGTGCGTCAAATCTCTTTCAGCAGTGCAAGCTTTCTTGTTTCTTTGGATACTTGTTAGATTGTGAAGCAGAATGTTTTCACAAGTTAAACGAAGTATATGGATTAGCTCACAGAGCTTCGAACACCACGATCTGAATGTTCGCTCAAGAGTCCGGTTAAAATTTGTTGTTAAGCGAAAATAGGCAAAATCTTTTATAAATTATAGATGATATAGTTTTTAATAATTCCTTCATATTGTAAACTTTTCTTCGTTTTTTTGTCTCTTGTCCAACATGACTATCGTGATCTCCTTAAAGTGAATGCTGACAGTTCATCGAAATCTAGCTTATTAAATAGATAACTTTGACAGCCGGACTATTTGAAACGAAGCTTGCAATAACACACAGCAGTTTTTATCACCATTGTCGTCAATTCCCACCTACTATGTTGCAGAAGCGGGATTTGTTACAAAATCAAATAAGTATTCAAAAGAGAATGTACAGGAAGGGTTGAGTAATACGAATTTCCCTTAGAATAGACACAGAAGTGGGCAATGCAGCAGTTTACTTCACTGAACGTGTTGTCAAAATTTCTGTCGTCATTCTCACGGTTTTGCTTGCCGTCATAAAATATTGTTTCAATGTCTACGTTCCTTTGATAAAGGATACGGTTAAAAGAAACTCTTTACGTACGACGAGACTGTGCTCTGTACCAAAGTACAATGCATCCTCGTTCATCCAAGCAGTTTGAAGCTAAGTTTGAAACCTCCTGTTTCAATAAGCTTTGGATAAGGAAGGATGACATTTTCACATCTAACAAACCCATGGAAACATCATTATTGTTTTCAAGAATGCCACTTAAGCGTCACATCAGTCTATTGTTTTGCTGATTCCAAGAAAAGACATCCCCAAATTCTCACAGAAACAGTGCTACTGAAAGATAAATGTCTATCAAGACATGTAAAGAAGAGTACGGAGGGGTTGCATCATGTCCCCTGATCTGCTTAACCTGGATATGGATAAGGCTTTCGAAGATGCCATGGACAGCATGTAAAACTAACCTTGACGTTTTGAGATAAATGGGAACAGAAGGGGATTGATAACATCTATAAGAAGACGCCAATTTGGATTTCTGGGACATAGAAAGAAGAAGGGACATGGAGGCTGTGGTGTTAAGTGGAATAGTGGAAGGGCATGGACCATCAGCAAGACAGCAGAAGAAATTTATGGATGGTGTGACAAGAGAGGCAGGTAGATATCTAAGAGCAATAGAACTTTTCCAATTGACTAATGATAGAGACAACTGGCATTCCATGGTTCCCAAAGTCCAAGCTGATTTGGCACGTTGGTGAGAGTAAGACGAAGTAAACGTCTGGGAATATGGGAATCGGGCGAGGGTCCTTTAATTTAAGATACAATGTAGGGTGAAATCATTAATTGGTAATTTTCTAGAAAAGTTTTATGATGAACAAATCGTTCTTTGGAGAAAATTTAAGAAAAATTTCGTTTCTTTAAATGGCGTTTGGAGAAATGGATTTTAGATAAAAGAGGATTCATTCTATATGCTTGTTGTAAACCCATCCTAGTCAGAATAACATTTCCTTTCCCTGAGTTGATAAGCATATTTTCAATGTATGATCAAATACATCTATAGAGGCCTTTCGTCAAAGTTGATCAGAAGAATTTCAAACACAAGAGTCATGCACACACCATGGTCGGAGGTGTAGAGGCATGGCTTCATTTTAAGTTAATTGCAACCTCGGACTTACTTGAATTGCGTAGCTGCAGACGCCTGTTGTACGCGATACTTTTCTTGAAACTTCATTTTGTGAAATAAAGAGCTTTTGGTAGTTGAACTGTCAAATTTATTGTTGGAAAAGCACTCGGGATTAGAAACAAAAATTTCATGTTCATACTTTATTTCCAGCAATAGGGCTGTTAAGAGAGAGAGCTAATTTGTCTTGGTAGCATTGGAGTAAGATCTTGCTAGTCGTGAAAACAATTCTGAGATCGACAGCAGAGAAACACTTCACTACAATTTTTTTTATCTTTGTTTCTATGCGGATAGAAACATGACCTAGCCAAGGAAGTTTAAACAGACATGACATTTATGGGGAGAGTAACAAGTCAGTGATCTTTCTTCACTTAAACTCTTCCATGTTTTTCCCTTTACCTTTGTTCTTTTTTGTTTATGGTTGGCTAATTTTGACTCATGCTTCTTATAAAAAGTTTGCCCTATATCTATACTTTCCTCTCTGGAGAGTGTCAGTCGAAAAACCTTTTTTAGCGTAATGTTTCAAATTTCTAAGGCATAAATCTAAATGCATATATCTAGTGTAATTACTTTCGTAAATCTTGCTATAAACTTGAGCAAGTTACAACTTTGCCAAAATAAAACTGCTTCACCGCTTCTACGCTATCAACATCAAAGTAAAGTCAATTCTTCCATCGAGAAAGGCTATTTCTGAAATTTTATATTCTTATCATATTTTATAATGGTATTTTATCAGTTCGTTTCATTTCTGAAGTCAATTGAGCTTGGTTATATGAATAACAGGGATTTAGATATTACATTTAAATAGTACACCACTAAAGTTAGGAAAAGCTAGGAAACTTTTGCTGGACAAGGCAAGTTCAGTTAGCATCAATAGTTGAAATAGGATCAAGAGAGCGTTATTGATATCTTTCATGAGTTTATTTAATCTATAATCAAAACGTATCGATGCCAGTGAGATTGCCAATAACTTCATAATTATATAAAAGAAATGCTAAGCCGAACTTTTTTACATCTTAAAGTGTTGTCTAGAGCAGCAGACAGAACTAAAAGACACTTGAATTTGTTACTTTGGTAATACGCGCTTTTGGCTGTGTCCTTAGATTTATGCTAATTTATATCCAGGCGTCAAGACATTACCGCGCATAATCATACATTTTGTACAAGAGTCAAACTAACAGGCTAATTTATTGTGTGTCCAAAGATTGAAGTGAGATCAATGCTGATAGTTAAAAACTAGCTTTTCTATCTGTTTGTTTTCTGGATGAAGTAAATGGACCATCCTGTTAATGGGACGATCTGCTAGAGCCATTTCTTTCTTCCAAATTGCAGACATTAAGGTACAATAGTATAACCTTAGATGAATTAATATTGGTTTAGAAAAACCATTTTCTTTGGATTGCAAACATTGTCGAATATTACAGTCTTCTAAAATTACTTTTAAAAAGTTAAATATTCATGAATTCCCTTTGACTGTTACTAAAGCAACAAGCGATACAGTTTATCAAAATAAACTAGGCCCAGTCTACCCAGTAAAGCATGAAACATCTGATTGCTTTGGGTTTCCTGAAGTTCAGTAACCAGAAACAGAACAATCAGAAAGAAACCATGTTCCAGGTCGTCTACGAATCAATTCATAAAAAGACATTTTGTGGAGGTTTTGTTATGATAAAACATAACAGTTAACCTGCTGATTCCTTCAGATTACGTAATCGTATCCATGTCGAGTTTTCATCAGTGAAATAATGTGCACACGGTCACCTATACAGAAAACGTTATACCTTGAGATATTATAACGTCAATGGCTAGTCAGCTAACAATAATGTCAAGAGAAATGCGACTCGACATCCAGTAAAAGGTGAGTGGTATTTTATTAGTTATCACTTGTCTTCCGTAAATATGCCATGTTGCCTACAGCACTACAAAGATTCCTCCTTCACTTTAACTTGTGTCTAAGTCAGAGGAATATTGTCTTGCATAGTAATTACATCGAGGACTTGCAGTTTAGATCACATTTATTCAAGTGTTGTTGATCAAGTGTAGTTCGAATAATTAAATAAAGGAAAAGACTCTCCGCTAATCTAGATCTGAGTTGTTTAGGCGACGTTATGTTTGAACGATGTTTTCGTTAGTAAACATTTTAGTCTTAAGTGTATGCATTTTGAAGTCTTTGTTTAGCCACAGTTTTCAGCTGAATTCTGGTTCTTTAGTATTACTGTTAACCTTCCACTTTAATTTTTGTCTTTGGAAGCGTAGTCAGTTGAGTTTCAAAACTTAAGAAGTCTATACTGCGTTTCAACCTTGACGTATACAAAAATTTCCTTGCGTGAGCTATTTACCTGTTGTTTATTGATCAATAAGTTTAGAAGACAAAAAGCATTGTTATATATTTTGCATTCTTCGGCAAAATGCATGACCTCCACTCCAAATGTTAGTATTTTTAAACTTGGCATTGTTGGCAGAGTACTTTACAGAGGTTGCAAGACGTCCTTTGTGGAAAGTGTCCACTTCGACAGTAAGGTTTGAACATGTTTACTCCTTGGTCTGTCATCTACAGCTTTATAGTCTATAGTCTGTTTATTTTATAGTCGTTTGCAGTTTGTACAGTATGTAGTTATTTAACCTTCTTCAGTGGATAGTTTAAATAGCCTTGCAGTTATCTGCAGTTTCTACAGTATACAGTTGTTTATCCTTCCGCATTGGATGGTGTATATAGCTTTATAGTTAAGCTTATAGTCCTTTGCAGATTGTACAGTATATAGTTGTTTAACCTTTTTCTGTGGATATTGTAAATAGCCTTGTAGTTTAGCTTGTAGTCCTTTGCAGTTTGTACAGTATATAGCTGTTCAGTCCTCTACAGTGGATAGGGTAGACAGTAAGCGAAAGCTGCAATACGACATATTTAAAGCTGCTTGTACATGATGAAAGTGATCCTGTTTTCTAACATTTACGAATTACGTTTTAGTAAATAGGCAATATTTCTTTTGTGTGACTCCATCGTATTTGACACGGGCATCCGATGATTTCTATTTGACAAAAGAGCAATTACATGCATGAAAGCCATTCTTAAGACATGGAAATTTCTTTGAACTAAAGATCTTTTTACAGATAACATTTATTACATCCGAAGCAAGTAGATAAATGTTTCTTGTTTTAAACCTGCAGAGTTGACGTCCCATTATGTAGTGATCGAATAATTTTGCCTCATATCTTTGTCGTTTACAGTAGCAAATTCTGAATTAAAGGGGTCTATGGCAAATAAATTGAAATTTAAAGCATAATTTGTGTCAATTGTACGCTTAAGGAAATGCATTTTATAAGCTTTTTGGAGCTCTTAGAGACGATCAAAGTTGAATAATTCTATTCGTCAATGGTGGACGATAGATTTTAGGAGTTCCTGGCCCCTCCACTTTTAATATCGTGCCACGGCCTCTGTTTTTACGTTCTATTGTTAAGACAGTTCTCAAAAGAAGTTCGCTTGTTTATGCCATTTTCTAACAATATTCACGCTGTCTGCAGCAAAACATTCCGTTCAATATCCGTCACATATCTCAGACTTAATCGAGATAAAAAACATACCACTCTAAAGGAATGGCCATTTGTTAAGGGTTTAAAAAGCACAGATCTCCAAAATACCTTGTTATAATCATCACCTGCAGGAATTCATTTCCTTAACTAATCACTTTTTGGCATTCCTAGCTATCTTATGACAATAGACTATTCGCCTTGATATACTTTAAGATCACATAATACGCTGTATAGTCCAGTGCTTTGCTAGTACTCGTACGTAAATTATCAAATGTCTGATTGATAGGCATTGGTCAACTAGCAGTGAGATACTAAGATACCGAAAAATTCTTATATTGACATAATTGACGCATGATTTAACAACGACTTTGATGCCGAGAATTAATAATGATTAAATTGTAAAATACTACATCAAAAAGAGATCAGATTGAAATCTCTTACAACGGTGTAGCACATTCCTTCGTTTTAATCGGAATCATTAGAATGTCAAGGTGCGTCTCTTTATTAGTTTACGCATCTGCTTCAGTCCCCTTCCATAATATGAAGCTGTGGAATATCTCTTTAGCGTTGCTATGAACAGATAACAGTCCAAAAGAAGAAATTAGAACAAGTTCGCAAAAGAGAAGCAAAAGAGAGGTTTTTGTATCATCTGTCAGAAGTAGGAAAGTTAAGAGAGCATGTGCATAATAATATTTACATAAATAACATTTGCATAAAAATACTTACATAATAATATTTGTATAATAATGTTTACATGCTAATATTTGCATAATGATATTTGCAGAATGATATTTGCTCAATAATAATTCTGGAATCTTGGCAAGTCAAGAGATGAAGGGCGAGGTTATGAAATAGAGAAAAGTAATGAAATAGTGGCAATCTAGAGTTTGGAATACTATTTTTCGAGGACGGAAGCTACTAAAGTATGTGCATAGTACCATTTGTAGTGATGCAGTCATCAATCATGGCATTCTAAACAACGTGTTGGTATTTTAGTGAACAGGGCATTTTTCTCGGCAAGCAGGTCTTGGGTTCGGTGCACACTTTAGATGCCTTAGAATTTCTCCAACTCATTTTTACTTGATACTCAAACGCTCGAAACGCATGGGTGACATTTTCCGAATCTTGGCATGTTCAGAGATAACGGATATTTTATGCAGTATGCTCCGATTCGCTTGCTTGTATGGCTGCATTAACTTAACATGGTGAAAAATACGTTGTTGTTAACTTCGTATTTCAGAATCGATTAAATGACCCCGATAACCAAGCTAACTTGCCATTACAAGCATACATGTACTTACTTGCCAGTTTCACAATTACAGTTAATTTGTCCAACGTAATTGCGTTATGATATAAGTGACGTTTTTCCTTCGGTAGCAAAAATAAGTGAATTCAAGAAGGTATAGCGTTGCCAACCACACTCTGAGAGAAGTAGCGTTTTTAGTTTGGGACAAAAACCCCCCTGACAAGGTCCTTTCAGAAGCTTGACTACACTATGACTATTCTGACCACAATTCTGTCTCGTATAGTTTTTTATATCTGCAGTAAAGGAAAGTATATTTGTTTGATGGAATTGAAAGTTTACATAGAAAATACCCGTAGAAGATATGTACGATGAAGGGTTGAATTTAGGGAAAAAGCCTGCTTTAAACTCATTTATTGAAGGGAGTTCACCATGAGTTTTAGTTGGTATATTTTTTACTGATAAAAAGCACACGCGTGGTTAAAACGTTTTTTAAATTAATTTTTTGTTTAAAATGTTCAAAATTTTGTTAAAATGTTTAAGATTTTGTTAAAATGTTTAAAATTTTGTTTAAAATGTTTAAAATTTTATTTGAAATGTTTAAGATTTGTTTAAATTAAGTAATAGAGAACTTGACGTAGTTAATCACTACACTTGCTCCCTCCCTAGCAGATTCTGCACTGGTGAAAATATTAATATCCAACAAGTGAAGAGCTATGTGTGATGTCTACTAACATTTACCTTATAAAGCAAATGGCGAAGTATAAAAGACATGCTCGATTTTCGGTTGCTGTTAAGGTCTATATTTGCACTCAAACATAGGTAGATTATTGTTCAACCAAAGCAACTTCGGAATAGCTGTCGTTTTCTAAAACATTTTGTCTAATCTGCTTACCGAAAAGAGGGAACGTAAACATACTTGCTTACTAAATTCACTGTCTTGCAAACTCTAGGATCTCTGTAAAGCCTAAAAATAATATCACTTGAACAGACAGTCTTTTTGTAATAAAATAATCGATTGCTGGTGGCAGCATTAATCTGCTGACCACAGTTTTATCCCAGACATCAAATATTTCTGTACTTTGTAGAAATTAGTAGCGCATGTCTGCCTCCTTGGAAATATTAAACGAGGAGCTTCAACAACCCCACAGTATTAATAGCTGACATTGATAGTGAAATAAAAGAACTGACAAAAGATGCCATATTTTCATTAACGAGTGTTTTATAACTTCTGAAGATTTGACTACTACAGAAATTAGAATAGACAGTTGAAATGAAATCCACTGAAGCTAGCCTCTGTCTCAGGTGGGACTTGAACACACGACCCGTACACTTCTTGTTGATGTTCTAACTTATACGTTACTGACAGCCTGCTCTTTAAGACTGAAATATGCTAAAACGTAATTGATGACCTAGATTGTACGATCGTCCCAATGTGGTGCCGTTTGGAGACGTGGCAGTTATTGACGTGTACATTGATACCACAGGTGAATGTTATGTTAAGGGATGAGTTGTGAGGTAGAGGCTGGCAGCGCTGAATGCTGTGACATACGTGAATGTGTGGTTAGTATAACGCGTTAGATCAAGGTATGGAAACTGGAAAAACATTTGCATGCAAATTTGTTTTGGGGGGAATACTTCTATAGACGATATCAAGTTGATCGCTGTATTCCTGTCAAGTCGGGATCATCAGGTGTCACGGTGTAAGTACCGTAAGACTTATGAACTGTAGATCAGTGTAGAATTTATTAATTAAAGGCCAGTGAAGCAAACCATAGCCTAAAGAAGATTGCCCTACGTCTTCGACGTTCCGAACATGTGCCCTAACTACCAAGTTCCCGAGAAGTTAATTTTTAATTGCGGTATCTACTGTTTTAATTCATGATTGACAGTAAACTCTTACCAGAGGAATCCGTGCATTATTTCAAGCGCTTTGGCGTGTCTCTTCTTTAGCATCTTGAATACTGGATGATGAAGTGGTGGCGTAACGTTATCCTAGAGTTTGCTAACCATTCTCGATCTTGAACTACACGAAGACATTTCGCAACAGACTTGCACTGAAAAGGCCTTACTTCTTACTTAATCTATTATGTTCTCAGTTTTCTATCAAAATTAGCTTCTGTGGGTTACATATCTTGTGAAACGTGGCATATGTTAATAGGGCAG
>JANTCA010004798.1:0-10047 GCA_024741275.1 Chironex yamaguchii
TTGACTTCTAGACTCTGCCTCCTTGTCTTCAGGTTGTAAAGGTTCAAAACTACTACTTCTAAGGCTACAAATGGAGATGTGGTGCCTTTTCTTACAGTGACTACATTTACTCTTACTTCTACATTGAAAGCAACAATGACCTGCTTTTAAACATAAAAAACATTTACCAGCTTTCATTAAAAATTTCTTACGTTCGTCAGCATTTATCATCTTACCACACTTTTCCGACTCATGTGGTCCTTGACAATAAACACATTTGATTTCAGGGGCAAATAAGGCTGATGCTGTTCCTGTCCCTAGTCGCTCCTTCATTCTTCCACTTCCATTGCTGGCTTTGCTTCCGATGTGTTTTGGTCCAAAAATGGGTACATGGCTTTCCCGCACTTCCAATTCTTTTTTCAGGGCATCAATAAGCTGGTCAAGTGTCCAATCTAGATGATTTTTTCCAAATCGTATCATATTATATCGAATTGTCTCTGGTATCTTTTCCATCAGCACTGGAACCACGATACTCGAATATGAATCTTTGTCCACGCCCATAGTTTCTAGACCACGGAAATGTTTCTCAATGCTATCAAAAAGGCATCTCAATTTTGAAACATTTTTCTCGTTATAAACCAGAGGTAAGTTCAACATTTCATTTATATGGGCACGCTTTATGACACTGGGTTTTGCAAATCGTTTCTTTAAAATGTCTATTGCAGTTCCATAGTCAGCATCTGTGAGAGGTAAACCAGCAATGACGCCCTTTGCAGGCTCATCCAGAAAACTTCTTAAGTATTTGAACTTATCTACTCTGGCTAAATCGTCATCCTCGTGGAAGGCACTTAGGAAGCTGTCCCAAAACTCCTGCCACTCTGAAAATTTTCCCGAAAATTTTTTCAACTGTAATTTCGGTAATTTAGCTTTTATTCATTTCTGTACATTTTCACTTCCAGGTGATGAAGCAATTGGACTTAAGCTCTCCTTTGAATTGCTGTGAGACATTTTCTGGTCGTCTTCATATTCTTTGAAGAAATCTTCCACACTAAGCAAAGCATAAGTAACTTTGTCCGTAATTTCGTTTGCTTCTTCAGTTTCCTTATCACATTCACGATCTTCTGCATCTTGCTCAATCAGCAAATCTAAAATTGTACCATCAACCGTCTTGAGCTCCTTTGAATTCTCTGTTAAGTTTATTGAACATTGCCGCAATCACCTTTTATCAATCTCATCGTGTTTCTCCTTTAAAATGTCCATAATTTTGTTGATGAGCTTCGTGATGCTTGTTCTAAGTGTCCTTCGTTTCTTTTTCAATTTTTCCAACTCCATTCTTCTGCAAAATCTATATCCGGCTCAGTGGACCACTATGTTAAGGAACCTTAGTATCTTATCTCTGATTCTTATAGATATATGTGGAAGTCTACATCATAAAGACTAGGTTTTTCTGGTAACCTTCTTTTAATCAAGATAAAAGCTTCTCTCGTACACCCTTGTCAGTGTTCTTAAGTTTTTGCTTTACAGTGATCTTTTTAAACCAAAGAAGTCTTACATAAAACCATCTTATTTCCAATATGAAGCTCATTAACAGCTTTTTGGTTACATACAAAGGAAATTAGTAACAATAACATAAAAGAATATGAATAATCTAAGTACTTTTCATTAATCATTAAGTAAGTCCATTCTTCAACTTAGCATTTAAATAGAAACCTTTGCGTCATTACATTTTTCTTAACAAACAAAAAGAAAGCATTTCTATTACTACTAAAGATCTATTAAACGGAATCCCCAACAAATACCATCAGGCATGAGATGCTCTGTAAGTAGAGATTGAGAATACCCTTCCAATCTTCGTCAAATCTACATTTAGTTTGACCGCAATTTCCTTGAGTTCCCTTTGTAATTTTGGAGAAAATGAAGACAGGGGTGGATCTAGACCTCTGCTACATTCACATTAACAAAGCTCAGTTTTTAGGTTTGCTCAAGAGCAGAATTTAACGAAATCACGAAAAACTCAGATAATAGTTTGATATTATACTGTCTTGCCACATTAATTTAATTCTTAAATTTACTTTGAGTCTTGTTCATAGGGCGCTTACCTGCACACAGACAAAATACCTTCTCCAAATCGATTACATGTGTTCATGTTCCTAATGTTGTTCACCTGTGAGGTATCACCAAAATTCATAGAGGAAATCCCCTTGTCACTAAACCGCTTACAGAACCAATATGATTTTGTGTGAATGCCAAATAAATTTATCATAAGTTAGGCCTGCACACGCCTAGGAGTTATTGGTAAAATTGTACCCCTAAAAGTTTGTGCGAATGTCGGCCAAAATGGGGATTTCCATGGGCTGGAAAAGTATTGGAAAAATTGCAAAGCAAAATGATTTTGCGAATGTAGTGAATAAGGGCTGTCCCCCTCATCAAAATTCAAATTTCAGATGAGTCTGTAAGATGGGGATAACTCTACTATGAGAAACTGAAAGATTGCACTGTAGATCAAAGTATCGTCCTTTTTGCAGTGAAATGATGGACCTTCTCAAAAGGATGATAATGAGTCAGATGTACAATCTCCCAAACCAAGAAATAAACATATAAAGACCTGACAAGCCTTGGAAGGGAAACTTCAACAACCTCTGCATTCAGTATATAGATGACCTATCAAATGCCACCAGTGTTTCACATGAGGTTGGTAACTGGCAATCTAAATGGACTGAGACATTCAAAACCAATTGAAAATCTTTCCAAAACATTGTTACTCTTCTCCACATCCTGGCAACTCTTCTTTTCAATACCTTTAAGCATTCAGCATCATCTCTAAGACTTATAAAAAACTTAAAAACTAAATAGTCTAGCATCTCTGTACAAACAAAGAGATATACAAGTTGATGTTGACTCAGTTATTAACAAATATGCAATACGACACAACAGAAGGATGAAATTGATCAATATCTTAAATTCTGATGAGATCCTTGGGTAGGTTGATGACATTGTAATCGCTGATGTTTAGTAATACTGCATTACCTTACACTTCACAGCAGTCACGGTTTAAAGAAATAAAGTCAGAGAATCCCTATGAGCCTCAGGAAAGAGAGATAATAAATAGCCCATCTTCATTTAATAATAGACATTGTTCAACCTGAGGCACTTGATAGCTCATCTTCATTTAATAATAGACATAGTTCAACCAGAGGCACTTGATAGCCCATCTTCATCTAATAATAGACATAGTTCAACCTGAGGCACTTGGTAGCTCATCTTCATTTAATAATAGACATTGTTCAACCAGAGGCACTAAATAGTTCATCTTCATTTAATCATAAACACTGTTCAACCTGAGGCATTTTAATAGTTGAATTTCGTTAATAATAAACATTATTCAAACAGAGCAGTGAATTGTCAGTTCACGATAATTTGCAGTGTTCTAAGAAATACCCAGTTTCTTTCCCCTTTTATCAGCAATGTTGCTATGTTGGTAGCTAAGTTGCTTGGGTTTCCTACCTGGGATATCAAAATTGGAAATTTCAAACATGTGTAATCCCTTGATGTGGGATTCGAGCTTAGTTGGTAAGGCAGCCCAGTCTTATCAAAACTAAATTACCCAGCAACAGTCCTACCAATGAATCTTTTTTATTTCAAGTCTTCTTACTTTATTTGTTTGCCTGTTTTGATACATATTGTAAGACTGTTTTAATAACGGACTTTTAGACCTGTCACATAGTTCACTGCATCAGTTAGTTCTATCTTAGTCAGGTTAATCGTGCCCATCTCTCAAGTATAAACCACATGCTAGTGTAAGGCATACGTATAGGAGTGGCATAACGAGCGTGGCAAAATGGGCATGGTAAGGTGAGCGCGGCCAGTAGATTTGAATTTTGCGAATGTCAGATTCTGCGCTGGATCCGCCCATGAATGAAGATACGCTGTGTACTTTGTTAAAGAAGCTTTCTAGTGCATAGAACACCACTTTTAACACCAAGCGTTACTGATGCACGATCACAAGTAAAGGCAATAAGCAAATCCTTATCAAAAGAATCCTTGGCTAAAGTATTAACGATGCACTCACAAATAAATTGTGCATCTTGATCAGGCAATAGGCAAATGCCAAGAGAAACACTAATAGGCTTATCAGTCACAACTGAACGAATGCGAATGATAAGGCACGCTTTTTTTGAAATTGTTGTTGATTCGTTCATAATTATGGCTATCTTTCTGTCTTTTGATTTAATACTGTTGCAAATCTTTGCCCGCATAGTCTGTAAAATGCAATTTACCATTATCTTTCGACAAAATGTTAACTGTAAGCTTGTTACCAAAGTAATACCAATCCTTTCTTGAAGACCAGTCAACAGTTAATCAGAGAGTGGCCGATTTTGATAGGACACTAAAGACGCTGTTCAAATACACTTCTCTGGCACACCTTCTATTTTTCTTGAGCTGTTATTGTTATTGTTATTGTTGATATTTCTACTAATTTCTGTTCTTTTGACTTCAAAAGCTTTATTATTTTGCTATGAGCTTTTGATTGCCCATGTTTTACTATTTTCTTTGGCAAAGATTTTTGTGTGAAACTTCTTCTTCCTACTACTCCAACTTTGCATTCTATCCACCCAGTAGCAAAGTGAATACTCTTGTCAGAATGAACACCAAGAATTTTTATGTCTTTACAAAACGTACAACCAACCTTTCTACCACTGAATAACAGCCAATTGTATGCCTAAGAAAAATGGCTGTGTTGTTCAGCATTCCAACAAACAGGGTAATCATGAGATGTTTGGGTGGTTTCTGCAGATGACGTCTTCCGAATCTTATCCTATCTCTTCATTCTATTGACATCCTATCCGCTGATGCAGATTGTTCATTTTCTTTGTCAAATGGGGGATCTGCCTTGTGAAGAAATCTATCGTTGTGAGCCGCGCCTCTTCACTACCTGCCTGCTTTTCCATTCTTATCGAAATCAATGTTTCGTACTAATACTCTCAACAACAAAAATACTGCTTTGATGCTATAATAATACTCGAAATTGTCGCCCAACATCTATGTAAATTTCCCTTGCATGACTGTAGTGGTAACTTGTACTAGATATAAGCCAATAACCTGAATAGAAATCCAAGGCTGGGAAAACAGAAAATACGGAAATGTATGTGTCAGAACTGTATTCGATTTCACATTTATAGCGGAAACACTTATTGTTAAAGGGAAATAACAGATTTATTCATCGAATATACCTGCAGAGGAATAGGTAGAACTAAAAAGGTGCTAAGGATAAGAGAATCAACAATTGATGTCCGCCCTAAGCCAAGATTTCAGCTTTAACAATGGCAAGCACATAAGATCATGATCATTACAAAATTATTTCAGCGGGCTGGAACCCCTAGAAATCACCACTGATGAGTTTAAGAGTCAAGCATGACTGACAATTATATTGAAAAATCATCACTCGATGAAAGGTGTGACACTGTGATTAACAATGGACACATGTAACATGCAATAGCAGCAAAATATTGGTAACAACAAATATCACAAGTCATATAGTCACAGATAAAAAAAACTATCAATAAAATTTCATTAATATTGAGGGACTCCATTTCCTCGATTAATTATGTTCTATGATGATCTGAATAATAAAAACGAATTTGATATAAAGAATGATTATGAAAATATTGATAAAAATACCTGGTCTATCTATATCAAGAATACTTTTCTATCCAAGTGGCTACCTACCATGATTTATAGATACCGGCACGGGAAAAATTACATCACTCATCCGAGGATTGCCAGCAGGGCTTACATGCAGGTCTGTTATTGCCATTAATCACTATTATAAATAATTGCTTTCATTAAATACTACGATTCTTTTTCTTATCATCATCATCATTATTATCATCGATCAGAGACAGCTGTAAATCAAGTGTTCACAGCTAAATATACCCAATCGGCAAACCGCAACACAAAAGCCCTTAAGGAAGAAAGATTTAAGAAGACAAGGCATTTTCACTCCTAAACAAAGATAAAAAAAGCTCCAGAAAAATAATTCTCTGCTGTCAATCCCAGAATTTCAAGGCTAGGAAGATCTTGCTATCCATTTATAAGAATTGCGAATAAAACACACAAAAAAGCATAGCTGTATATGAATTTCTGTGCTGATGTGAAGCTAGGTATGAACATCGCACTTCTCAATGATTGGGATACATGACTAAACAACATGTTCCGAGCACCAATTACTGCTACAGAAGAGCCATCTCACGCTTCCAAAGCTAGAATGGTTGCCAAAACATGCAATTCTGCCACTTGACAACATTTACTAGAAAAACTGAAAATGTGCCAAAATGTATAAAGATGGTAACTTTTGGATTTTTTGCAGAGCTAGATCGTCCTTTCCATAAGATTGTTTTGAAATCTGCTTACATTAAAATACGAATCCAGGACTCTGCAGGCAGAGTGAGTTCATTTTCTCACTTGGACTCTTCCAATAATGCCTTACTTTTTCATTTGCCTTTTACCTGTTCTGTATTTCTTATAACTGGCTAGTTTTGATCTATGATTCTTACAAAAGGTTACCATATATCTATAGTTTCCTTTCTGATGATTCATACTCTGAAGAGTGTCAGATGAAAATAGGGCAAAAAAAATACAAAATAGTCTTTAAATGTTTTTAGCGCAATTCCGTACTGTCCACTAATACAATATTTGGAATCGTTCATGTTCACAACTTTCGTTATCTCATTACCAAGGATTTCAGCATAACTTCCCTCATCTTCTCGATTCCCCGACTAAGGTACCCAACAATTATTGATGCTAGACAAACTTTAAACCCTCTTCGTTGTTCTCTCGTTTCAAATGCCAGTTGTTGGTACTCAGCTCTCATTAATATGTTTATGTGAATGTTGTTTCTAGTGCACTAGCCATGTCAAAGAACCAAGTAGTCTTTCTAACTCTGTCTTCTAGCCTAAAGTCTACTCGTCGGTTCGTATTAGTCTTACCATTCTCTAATAGAAGACCTATTTTCCTTCCATACCTTTACCATATTCATTCTTCACTTAGACTTCCGATTTTCTTTACTGGACCGCTAGTATCATCAATGCTCCGCAATGTCTATGACAAACTCTGCAAATGCTCAACAATCCTGATACTGATGTCCACCGCATAGTCTATACAATTTTTTCACATATTTTACTGCTTCTTATTTCCATCTCGATAATCTGGTCAAACTATACAAGTTGAACTTCCGCAAACCTACAAACGTTAATGGGTTATGCAGCAGTAGGTGTAACTTTTTTCAGGCTCTTCTTGGTTATGAGCAAGTACATAACTTTTGCAACTTTAGCACCTGATTCCTCTGCAACAGCAACTATCCAATACATTTCTGGAATCTCTGTCTCTTTCATTCACACGTTTTCCATAGTAGGTGGAGTACCTGAGTACATCATTTTATCCTCAATTCATTTGCAGAAGCCTTCATCTTTTTGCAACATTATATTGTATAATTCCCTGCTACTTTTTGTACCTAAGGCTTATCTTTACTTACTATGTGTATATACCATAGACTTAATAGAACTAGGGTGAGTGATCTGCAAAACAGCTGTCCAAAGTATAACAATACAGGAGCTTCAAAATGGTAGCACCATAAGGGTAAAAGGCACGGGAAATTCAAACCATGTAAAGCACCCAGAATTTACATAAAGAGAATTTCTCGACTTACCAGACAAAGGAAATGAACTGACAACATGGCTTCCTGTCATCCAGGTAATAAAATAAAACTGTACTAACTGCTCTTTTAGAAGGGTTTAATGGGGTTATGAAATCTGGCAGGCCAGCTACGAAGGCGGATGTATTTAGCAGATGATAGCAAACCTGGACAAGTACAATTTCTCATTAACTTAGTAAACTGGTTGTCCAGTCATATTTCAACATAGTTGTAATACTCGGAATATGTATGACATAGCCTCGTGTTATGGTATTTTGTTCTGTAAGAAAAACGTAACAAAATTTAATGTACAGTTCCACAACAAGTTAGATCCTTGTTCCTTGTTAGCATGGGCAAATCGCCTTGGATTTTCCGTAATATGATATAATGATAGTGAACTTTGACTGCTTTGTGCTTTAAAGCTTTACTGTAAAACTTTACTCACAAAACTGTCACTGTCAAATACAAGTTTGCGGTCTAGAGTATGGCAACCAATTCAAACTGAGACTGACTATGACACAGAAAGCAGGATGCTTTATCCAGTGTCTTCTTTAAATCAATGGTGACAACTGTGGAAGACTGTGGTCACCAACGTACTTCGGAAACACATCACCTACCAAGTGAGCGAGTGGTGAAAACCCCTTATGTTGCTACCACCTACCCATGGAGGTTATCCATCACTTGACCAAGTTTGCAGTCTAGCCAAATCTATGGTCTATACCATCATCCTTTGACTATTCATTTGTGCTTTGAATTACTTTATAATATGTCTCTGCTTTGGCAAACTTTCCATCCCATTTACTGCCTATATAACACATTTTGAGCTTTCTCAATCTTCCTTCTCAGATTCTTCAGGTCACTTTTTAAGGCCCCTTTTCTTCTAATGCTGCCTATTGCTTTCTTCTTGCCTCATTGGTTTCTCTTTTTCAATCCCAACTATCTTGTAATTGCTCTACCTATTTGTGACACTTTACTTGTTATTTCAGTGAAGGTATCTGTACTGATCAAATAGTGATCTAATGTTCTATTTGCACTGTTCAATATTTTCTTTCGATGTAGGCTATCTTCATACGTTTTTTTCGTTGTCTGAAAGTTTTCTGTTGTGCTATGTCTAAGCAAGTGTGCCTTCTTCACCCTTTGAAGAAGGGAACAATCCATCTGCGAACTTTATACTTACAAGGCCTTAGTCATATGCAAATCTGTGGATGTTCATAGTCCACTTCTAAAGGGTGTTACAGTAACAAACTTTATACTGCATTGGTTATATACATTACATAGCACAACATTTTTATAAATGCTAAAACTATTCCAATCGTTTAGATGGTAAGCATTGTTTCATTCTCCCATCCACCTTAATGACAATCTATTTCTCCCTACCTAATGGACATCACTGTCACACAGGCTTCCAACACTCATCAACCAAATCTAATCTTGCATACTTTCTAGTCTGAACACTTCATAATCCCAAACTGGTAGAGTCACACTTAGATTGATTGCATAAAACTACATACAGGGGCAGAGTTTAGAGGCAAGGATATGTGGTGTTAGATAATGATCAGATGTTGGTTCCATGCCCTTCAAGTGCATTGAAAATAACAGAAATGCTCTTTTGTCAATTTCACTTTATAACTATTAAACCTTTGCTTTCTGTAGCATAAATTTCCAACTGTAACCATAAAGCTACACAGTATTCATTTATATAAAAAACTGATTCAACATTTGCTAATCTTTTATTGTAAATTCAAAATATTTATCCAACTTCAATTCTTCTCGCTTAAAATTTTGACCATTTATCGGCAAGCTTCTTAACGTCTATTCTGTCTTATGTCATTTTCACAAGCAATGATCCTCAGGCTGTCTAGCTGATAATCAAACATTTTTGACCTCAAATACGTCTTTAGCAGCTTTAATCTTGAAAATTGAAGCTCATTACTTGCTACGGATACTAGTGCAGTAAGGGCAAGTTGGTAAGCTTTTGCAAGATGGGTATACAGGCATCTCTTGGCAGCCAACACTTTTGATGCATTGCAGATTGTCTTTGGGTTTGTCTGCATAATATCATTTTCCATATATCTGATGTCAAGAAACTGAATATCAGCATCCTTGAGATCATCAAGAAACATTTGAAACAAGAGAATGCAGTCATCTTTTGTAGCTTTATGAAGCAGCTGTTGATGGAGGAATCTTACATGACCAAAGGACTAAACGTTAATGCTTTCTGTACTCTCTTATGAGCATCGCCTTGAAAATTTGCGACATTCCGATAAAATCATACTTTAAAGCTTTTTTTGTCTGACACTCTTCAGAGTATGAAACTTCAGAAAGGAAAGTATATGTATATGGCAACCTATTTATATGAAACATGTAGCAAAACTAGC
>JANTCA010004799.1:4328-15328 GCA_024741275.1 Chironex yamaguchii
AACTTAAAGAGAATTACATTAGATTGTACAGGATGGCAACCAAGTGCATATAAACATGTCAAAGAATGTGTTGATGGTGAGTGGGTAACAAAGTGTGTTTCAAAAGTATTTTTAACCATCAACACATGATTAAGTTAGAAACTTTCTCTTCAAGGAAGTGGTGGTGCCCTCGGTTACCATGGACACCTGTTTATATTGCTTACTTGCCTAGGTTTTCGTAGGTTGCAACTGCAATAGCAGATGGATTACCTTTCTAAAAGGTAGCAAAGTCTCCTATGCAACCATTAGCATTTTTACATACATACCTTCTGTAAAAACCAGATCTACCAATTCTGTTCATAACAAATCACAGAATTGTCACAAAACAAAATGTAATTTGTCATCGGCTGTTGCCCGTCCAGAAAAACAATCAAAGAAAGTTTTTCTACTATTTTGTAAAAAAAGATAACTGTTTTGACTTAAATCATCAAGATTTTTGTTTTTAGGCCACCAGGTTCGTAACAATTCACAGCACGGGGGCAAGTCCCGCATAAAAGTGCCAACTGTGATTTTGAATTGTCAACAATGGTAAAACTTCCATAGGTTTAAAATGGAGACCGTTACTTTAAACGAATGGGCGCCAACTTACCACTGCTTTCAAAGCTTTCGTATTGAAGTGTAAATCTCTATTAGCAATTGAACATGTTAGATCGTTTTCAATAGAGGATTATGGGTATCTTGTAAGACATGATTTCAAAAAGGGGCAGTTGTCTTGGCAGCAAGGCTTCGGAAGAACTATCCAGGCATAGAATATAAGGATAATCTTGAATACGTCGGTACTTCGGAAATGATTGTAGCCTTTGACTGTCGCGAAGATTAAGGGATTGAATAATCATTAAAAATAAAACTTATATGACCGGTAAAAGCTATAACCATCTTAAGTCATACAAGGAATTAGATAATAATGGATAGGTTAAGAAAGATAAAGAAAGATCATTTTACAATCCATTGAAAGGTTTCCGGACATGTCACAATACGCTAGGGACTTATACAAATGTATTGTATTGGCTAACTTTTCAATGTTTACGTTTAAGAACACAAGAATCTCTGTGCATTTAAATCATTTTACTCAGTTTCATACAGTGAACAACACACATTTGCCCTTGAGCAAAGTGCTGAGACCTATTTAAACTTTTAAAATGAAGGAAGAACGTCTCTACGTATAATTTGAGAGAAAGCCGGTTTGGTTCTTGGCATGAACGAAAGAAATCTTAGTAATATAAAGTAACTTTTTGATGTCGGTAAACTTATAAAACACGATTACTTGTAGCAGTGTGACAATATTAATTTCAGGCCCTTAGGCGTCTATGAAAAGATAACTCAAAATTGGCCAGGTCTAAAACGTAAATGACAAGGACATTTGCGGACATTACGGACGTCACGGACAACGCGGACTTTGCGGACCTGCGTCTGATAATTATCAGTGTCTGTGTTTTAAAAATTGCTCTCATGCTAATGACTGAGACGCGTTTATTGATTTTGCATTGAAAATTACAAACTGCAACAAATGGCAACGGTGTCGTCAAGTGCAAATATTTGTTTGTTTTTAGTTCAATGTCAATAACTTGTCTAAAATTGCTTATGACCATGAATCAAGGTTATCAGATAATTCAAACAATAAGGGCTAGCACAAATGTGGAAGTCTCCAATCTCCACAATGTTGTTATAGAGTTAAAAGAGCGCCTCCAAATGGTCACCACACATTCTTCAAGAGAGTGTTGTGTAGTCAATGAAAATGTCACTTGACGTTCTAGCAAAAGTGGAAAATCAAACGACAATAGTTCATTAAAATCAAAGATAGCCAGGCAGCCAGTTCAAGGGAAGATCTCAAACATGAATTGTTTTGGTTACCTTAAATGTAGTAATTCATGGAATAGCCCTGTGAAGCATCATGCTACATGAATTATTTTAATTCTCTAATTTTTTTAATTTTTTATCCTTTGACAGTATTAAAAGCAATCTTGTGATGACATTCTTGATGCAAGTATAGTATTTGGTAAATTGTTTGCAAACGACGTACGCCTGATGGTTCCAGAGAAACAAAAACCGTGCATGTTGCAATTTTTACTGTGTGAACAAGCTCTTTTAAACATGTTTGTGAAATTTAACATGAAAATCTTTTAGCGAATATTCAGTACTATGCAGTGTGACTTTTGCACCAGAGGGCAATCGTTCAGCAGCCTTAAACTAATAAAGAATTTCAGACATGGCATTGTAAAAGGGTATGTGATCTTTCACTCTTAAGTACTGAAGGATCAAATTGCAAGAACAATTGAGTTTATGGATAATATCAAAGGCTTTGTTAACATGAAAGCTCGTAAAATTTTGAAAAGTTCGCAAAAAGATTTGCAAAAATCTGAAGTTGGTTGAGTTCAGCACTTAACATTTTGAAACCCACGAGCGCTTTTACGTATTTAGTGTGTCCACTTTGGGCCAAAGCTGGCTATCGATGGGTCTAAGGACCAAAAATCGCAGTACCAGAAGCGCATTCCTTTGTTCATTTCTACAACAACCTCTTTCAAGTAACGGAATTTGTGGAAAGTGCATTGCAAAGTTTCTGGTGCGTTGCTATTCCGCTGCTAAGGTTTAAATTCCTAGCATGTAGAACAGTTACTGACCTGAAGCACTGACTCATCCATCTGGCTTCTTTGCTCAATCGAAGTTGTGTTTCTTTGTATCTTACATTGGATCTCATTATTTGGCATCTTCTTGATTCACACTGCTATGAAAATCGAAACTCACATCTAAGGACCAATTGACAAGTAAAGGGACTGAAAATAGAAGACTTAAACTTATAAGTTTTAACTAAAAATAAACGTTTTTTTATAACAAAACCACGTTTTTGCCTGAGCCTCAATTTTCTGAACTTTTTCCGAAACTGAGGCATAGATTTTCTTAAGATTTTCTTCACTTTTGTTGGAATAAACTGGCTGAAACGGGTTACCCTGTCTTTGTTGGACCTGCATGTACACGGCACTATTGATGTGACACTAACGCGATATCGTTCGGTTTCGATATAGCGTATACACGACACTAGTGCGAAAGCCTATAATTTTTTTCCTTCATAGCTACTATTTTCTTGCAAATGTGATACATATGCATCACACAGGTGCTGTGTAAACTCTAGTGTGATATTGCACAGGTGCGAACCTTAACTGTATGGACTGTTTGTCCAGCTTGCAGGACAAACTTGTTTCACACACTGTTACGTGTTACATGATTATTCCATTATTTTGATGTACAAAGTTTGACATTTGTTATACATAATTATCGAAGAAAAGTCTAGATCTTTGTAAAGAAAATAAGCTAACATCAATTGAGCTAATATCGATTTCTGGCACATAAGAAAGATGAACTGCGTAACTTTAGCCTTGTTATTTTCTTAACGTTTTCTTGACATTTTGCCTTTTTGAGCCTCACTTTCTTATAAAATTTTTTCCTATAAAAAAACGTATAATGAAAAAGCCCAGGAGCGCAATGAGGGAAGGTCTTGCAGCCAGGTGAAAAAGTCTTATCAGAACTCAAAGCAAGAGTTGTATATACTGGAAGTAGTGGCAAAGTTAGGTTTGGAGGGTTCATCAGGCTCTGACGGAAACAAAACACAAACCTTACATTTATGACGTCGGCAAGGAGGGGATTGGGTGAGTATCAAAGACGAATCTAGATGTTGTGAGGGGGGTTGTTGCAATTTTAGACTATCTGGTCTTTTAACTTTACAAAATGCTAAGAAAGGCCAGCAAATGTTATGCATAATTAATCAATTGTTGTTGTTTGGGCATGTCAAATTTGCAATTCCATTGAGTTTTGTCTGAGATCCTTTAAGATGTCCTTGTGAATAGATATTTTACAAAGAGTCTCAAAATGATCGTGACCCATATTACTTTGCAAATATGTTTTACACACTTTAAATGTCTACTGAGGTGGTTTTTACTGCAACAATACAATTAAGTTTCAAAACTTTTACTGCTTTAAGTATACAGTCTTGCAGGTTGCATTTACAGATAAATTCTAAATTTCTATTAAGCTTTACTTGTAAACATTAGAGTCTTTGTCCATGAAAAGAAGCTGGCCTTTACGATTGCATAATCAAACAGTAAAAAATGTTTTGCCTTTATGAAAATTTCTGCCTTCATTGTTAAAAATGAGTATTTATTAAATATATAAACTTAAAGTTTCTACAAACATTACTTGCATCTACAAACATTACTTCCAGCATTTAACAATGTTATGAATAACATGGAAAAATAGTTGTTTGCAATCAGGTTTTTTATCACATCTTGGTGACGGCTCTATAAAACGTAAAAGGTCTGCAAAATAATTATCAAAAGAGATATCCGTTGTTATATTGGATACCAAATAAAAAAACTCTGTACTTTAGCTAAAATCTGTTCCCTGCTTTGCAGAACCTGAAATACTGCAGAATTGTATCAAAGACTTTCAAAGAGAAAGAAAAAATTAATAAAAGTTCTAAAGTAATCAATTTGTTACGTTTAGTGTTAAGTCATCCCAGCTTTGTGTGTTTTCCAGAATACTATTAAAAATTAAATTCTGTTCCTGTCAGAGCTTGCTTCCATGCAATTTAAACAATTGTTCACTTGCATCATTATATGTTTGTATGATTAATTTCTTTTTCAAGGATACACCTTACCTAGTTAAGTTTGCTTTACGATTTTGTAAACTGCAGGATCTATCTGAGCATATATCATGTATAGAAGTCTTTCCAAGATTTGTCTATCCTATCTAACCTTATGATAATACTAAGTTATTCTAATGTAGAAACCTCTTGCTTCATCAACTGGAAGACTAATGAATGCACACTTATCAACCCGGTCAATTTGGTCTTGAACATCTCAAGTAAATGCCGCAAGGTGCCACTCTAAAGTGACTGTCATTGTACCAACCTCTTTTCGTGCTTTACCAGGGACCTATCTTTGCATTGAATCGTCTGGGTATAGCAATGTAAATCCTTATCAAATCACGACATTTTCAGCGACGGAAGTTTTAAAAATGTACAATGTGGTGTTAGCAACTGTTGAGTTTCCAGCACCTGTAACGCCGATGCATCAAAAAGCCGTCCAAGCAATACATGATAAGCTGAATAAAATGTTCTGAAATTTCTTTGTGATTATCTGATGTAATTACATGATTCTTGCACTCAATTTCGAACAACTGAGTTCTTACCGAGATAATCAGTAGAGCCGTTTTTGATAATCAGTTAAGAAAAAATATATCGACTTTGATTCACATTTTGGATTATAACTGGCACCATAGTGCAAGCTGTTCTCGCGTTCAATAAATCAATCAAATTATTGCGGATGTCAGCAGAAACACCCGTAAGATACTCTCAAAAATCTTTCCTCAGGCCTTCCATTAAGCCTCCATTTAAATACAAAGTCCAATTGTTGGAGAATTCATGAAGCTTTTTGTAGCTATCATTGTTGCAACCACTGCTTGGTTTTATTTGACAATTAAATAGTAGCTCCCAGTTGTGTACCTAAAGTGCACGCTAAAAAATGGCCTTTAAACTATGTGTGGAATTCACAAGTGTAGAATGCAAGAGCTTATAAATGAGATGTGCGATTTAACATACCAAGGATGTAATTTTTAACATGATTGATGAGAAACATCGTCATTTTGATGGCAGCCTTGTGTTGGCTCTATGACGTACCTAGTACTCTATTCCTATGTTTTTCTAATTATACGTTTCTGTTAAGACGGGAACAAAGAATAATATACTAAAACGAATCAGACGTCTTCTCAACCAGACGAGGTAAACAATAACTTGTCCACTAGATTAATGCTAGTAATTTCAAGGCAAGTAGTTACTGGTGGAGACCATTCATTCCTGGGCAAATGTTATCCAAGAACAACTTCCAATTGTCAGTTAAGGGATAAAGACAATTGCATTCCTCTTGGGGTTGGAAGGTGGGAGCATATTCTAATTCCAACTGGCGGGAAGTAAAAGAGAAACTATGTTAAGAGAACAGTCTATTTCCATTTACGTCTTTTACTTAATGAACGATAACTGACCAATTTGACACATGTGTAAAATGCAATTAGTAAAACATCTTGTTTATATGTCAATGCACAAATTCTAATTATCTACCTTCTGAGTTTATAAAAAAATACGCTCGATTATTGTTTTGAAAATGTGCGACATTGCGCTAAAAGCATACTTAAAAGCCTTTTTCAATAACAATTTTGAATCGTCAGAAGTGAACGTATATGGCAATCTTCTAGTAAGAAACGTGGATTGAAACTAGCCAATCGTAAACAACAAATAACAAGACGAAGAAAAAACGAAAAACATAACATCATTGTTAGAATTAAAGTAAAAAAACGAGCTCTCTATACAAAGTCCTACATTGGCATATAGTTTTATGGACTTTCACAAGAAGTGAATTCTGAAAGAAAAAAGTCCAGAAATTGTCCGTTTATATGTTGATCACACTTTTCAACAGAGTTGGATAGTGACAGGTTGTTCTGAAACCTTCACCAGTTACATCCAACTCTCCAATTTACAGTAGAAAAGAAATAGGATAGTTCTTTACCTTGTCATGATGTTTTGATGGCAAAAACTGAGACTAATTTGATAACAACAGTTTACTACTTCTACGGGTCAGTACATTCGCTTGGATTCTTTTTGTCCAAAAATTGACAAAATTTTTAAATAATTGACATAGCAGTATCCGAGTCTGTTTACAATAAAACAAGAAAATCAGGACTCTGTAGGTCGAAATAGATGGGCTCTGTTCACTTGCTTTGTTTTTCTGATTTTCTTGCTGTCGTTTTTCTTTGTTAATTATGACTGGCTAGCATAGATCCATATTTCAGATCAAAAAAGTACCATTTATTTAAACTTCCCTTTCTGAAAATACATACTTTGAAGAGTGTCAGAGGTAAAAGCCTTCTAAGTATGTTTTTAGCACAATGTCGAAAATGTTCAAGATATGGATTGTTTATACATATACACTCGTCTTATATAGATGCGCACACCCTTACGCTAACAGGTTATGGGCCTAGGACATGGCTATACCTCAAGTGTAACTCTGAATCCTTTCCAGTATGGGAAACGCGATTTACAAACTACTTGTACACAATCAACAATAGCGAATATGCAACCATTGCAGAAAAGAACGCTGGAGGTGATTTCACAAAAAAACCCCAGCGATGAGCCTTTGCAGAATTAGTTCAAGTTATGGATGAACATTTATACAAATCATTATAAACGATACAACAAATGAAAGGTCTGCTATAAGATATGAAAAGTTCACTGTACAAGGATGGAAAACCCCACATTCTTTCCTTGTATAAGTCACTAACAACACTCGGTATGAATGTTAGTGAGGATGTTGAGGACTACATTGCAGGGGTTGAAAGATAAATTACTTAACTCAGAGTAGCTGGAGAAGCTATTACAGATTATCTTATCATTGGCATTATTTTCGAAGGTCTTTTCGAAGCAAACAGACCATTTGTTGTGTATAAATGCAACTGAATAATATAAAACAATTTTGGAATTCAAAGCAGTACTAAATACTTACGCAAACACAAAAGCTTAATGTACCATACAAAATCTCATAAGATTACCCCACAATTACAAAACTGGAGACAAATTTCAATGTATATCATGTGCAAAACGAGGACATAAATCCCAAAACTGCCGTTCTAAAGTCAAGTCAAAAATGCCAACTTTGCAGCAAACAAGGTCAAGTAGAAAATATTTGCTTTGAGAATAAGCAATTGTTTGCATCTATGACATCCAAATTTACATTTTGCACAAAGTCGCAAGAGCAATGATGTTCAAAAAAAGAGGGCAAACTATTTGTAGACGGAAGATCAGCTTCCCATCTAATAATGACTAGAAATGTATACATACTATGATGCGTCATTTCAGCCTTTACATCAAGTTAGGTGATGATTGGTAAAGAATTGCAATTGCAAATGCAGGAGGTGACGCAAAACATTTACGACGAGTCATTTTCTTGTATGTACAGCCACTGATAACCTCGTATTTACTAAAGAATCTGCCAAACATTCTGCTTCACAAATAACGACAATGGAAAATACACTTGCTACTGACATCAGCCACTGATATCTGCATAGCAAAAATACTGAAGCACATAAATTACCAGGGCATTACACAATTGCAATATATTACACAGGCAATGACAATAATGCAATCAAATACAAATGGATAAAGCACAGTTTGCAAACAAAACAAGAGAAAGAAGCTCCAAAAGTCACTTGGGAATTGATTAATCGACCCCAGATCAAGAGAAGTTTATTGACAAATATTCTAGTATGCTACTGGTTTACTTTTTAAAATTGTAGGATGAGGTATGTAATGCACTGAAAGATTTTCTTGCAGACATCACTCCTATAGGATCAGTTAGAGAAGTCCACAGTGACAATGACAATGTGAGCATCTTTCACAGGATTTTTAGTAGGTTTTACTGGATAATGAAGCAAAACAGAAAATGACTCACCATACAGTTCTTGCCAAAGTGGAATGTCAAAACGTAAATGGAAAGGCCTAATGGAGTCCATGGACTGTTTACGAGATGATGTGGAGATCGCCAAATCCTTCTAACCATATGCTGTATGTTATCTGCAATACGTCAGAAATGGCAGGTACCACGGTGCAGTGTTTGGAGGCCGGTGAATTCAATGCAGAACACATTGCAGAGGAACAGAGGAAATATTACTCAAGGTTAAACAGATGTCAGAATCAATATTCTTTAAAGCAACGAAACAACAACCAACTCCATTGCTCTAAACTATAATAATAATAAGAAATGACACCAACATCCTACATGTACAAAAACAACTCAACAAGTCACGAAATCTTGACACCTGATGACTTATAAATCTTGTTGCCTAGCAACTATTCTTCTCCAAATTTCTCAACATCAAATATAAGCAGGGGGAAATACTGGCAAGACATATTGGCATTGACTATAAAAGCCATTAAAACTAGAAGCAGTCTGAAAGCACAAACCTCCGCCAAGCAAGGATTATCATTCCATTCAAAGTGGGTTTTCCCATGATAATTTTCTAGCCTGGAGTTTGTTTGCGTAAACAATTGACTTGATTTGACAACTTCTTCGAAGGTGCAAAATGCTATTTTGGGTAGTATTTTGCTTGTTAATCCCTAAGTGATAACAATATAAGAGAATCTATTTGTCTTCTTGTTTATTGTTGGCTTTTTCACTAGCACTATGAAGGTTTCATTGCTGGAATCCAAACAGTGATCCAGATCACCACCAAAAGTCACCTTTATGTTAGCCGATTTCTGACCTATCCCGAAAATTCGTCAAAATCCGTGTATAACGTTTTGCGTTATGTTGCCAATAAGCAAAACAACCAACTAACAAACAAACAAACTCCAATGAAAACATAAATTCCTTGGCGGAAGTAAATATAGTTTTTGGATAAACTGTGGCACTCTTTGAAAGCCTGTGAAGAAATGGAGAATACTGAGCCACAAAAGCCAGCTTATTAACACCTAAAGAGATCCCATGGTTCATGCTACAACAAACAGAACCACAAGTCCTTCGAATGTACAAAGGTGTCTGGTGTCACAGAAAGAAAAGCACTTGTACAGAATCAGAAAAGATGCTTCAACTGCACATGAACAAACCACAGTGCAAGAGAATGCAAACGCAAGAACTTGTGCTTCCATTGCAAAGGAAAGCAACATTCCTCAATCTGTCCAGGAATTCCCAACCTAAGTCAGCCAACAACAACAGAATCAGTTGGACCTGCAGCTTACCAAACTGTAGTAGCGAAGATTGGGAGATACTCGCGCAGAGTTCTGCTGGACAGTTGAAGTGGAAAGTCCTACATCAGCCGCAAGCAGGAAAGAAAGGTGAACAGTAAACCAATTTGAAAGGAGAAGAGAACGACTGGAACAGTCAATGGGGACAAAGAAGCATGCTGTCCGGGTTACAAGCTTAAAGTACGTGGTGAAGGTAAAGCAACAGGACAATTCACAACAGAATTCACAGAACTGGATTTGTTTATGCTGGGGTCAGTGTTGAACATCTATCCTGAAATCCAAAGAAAGAAATACGCACATCTCAAGGTTCTCAGATGTCTCAAGAGAAAAAGATGTGCTAATACACATAATACACACAATACTGGAAGTGAATGACTTTGCACATATCAAAATGGGATAGATGATGAAAGGCAACGAAAACAAACCAATTGCAGAAGAAACATCCCTAGGATGGACGCTCATGGGATCATTTTAAGAATCAAGATCAGAAGTCCGAGGGAAAAGAGCAATCATGAAACCTGCAATCAAGCAGCCAGCAATTACCAGAAAAGTAAGATTATTGAGTCAGCTTAAGATACTCAGGACGTCACCAGAAATTCTAGAGGAATGTGACAAAGTCATAAAGCATCAAATTCCAAAATGACACAGTCACGGCAGTTCCAAGGAAGTCAAGTCAGAATCAAAAGATTCAATAGAACATCAGACAGCAGTTAAAAGGCAAGAGGATGAGGCATCAGCAACAAGGGTGTTGGGTGTGAGATGGTATCAAGAAACAGATGAGATGTCAATCAACTTTGCAAAAATCAGCATCTTGCAGCATGAGCCCACACAACACAGTATTCTACAAATGATCACAGCAATCTATGATCCTCTTGGAGTGACAAGTCCAGTGAGCATCATCGCAAAGTTTGTATACCATGACATCTGCATGCAAGGCAATCGGTATTTTGGAAGAATTACGGAAAAAATGGCAAAAATGGTTGAAGATAATCAAGGAATATCCGCAAATCACTTTCCGTTGCATAATCGCCTATTCAAAAGAGGATCTTTCAAATCGAGATACATGGATTTGCAGATAGCAGTGTCAAGGCATGTTGTGTACTTGGTTATAACTCAGCAAAGTGGGGCTTATGCAAAGCAACTGACAGCGAAATCTAGAGTGGTGAAACTGCTGACAGCA
>JANTCA010004799.1:15428-30512 GCA_024741275.1 Chironex yamaguchii
TGGTTATAACTCAGCAAAGTGGGGCTTATGCAAAGCAACTGACAGCGAAATCTAGAGTGGTGAAACTGCTGACAGCACCTAGACTAGAGCTAATGATGACTAGAGTGCAATGTCTAATGAAAATGATAGGAAATGTCAAATCAACACTCACACAAGAGAATGTAGCAATGTATGGATGGTTAGACAGTCGAACAGTACTTTGCTGGCTGCAATATAAAGGCGAATACAAGCAGTTTGTGCAAAGACTAATAGACCAAATACATGGAGCGAATATCACGTGGAAGTACTGTCTTACGGAAGACAATCCAGCAGATTTGGGAACAAGAAGAACAATGCCTAAGAAGCTTCAGGAATATCAAAATTGATGGAGAGGTCCAGAATGGGTAACAAAACAAGAAGAATGGCCAGATCAACCAATACATTTTAAGATTCTAGCTGAAGATGAAGAGAAACAACAGAGAACAGTCATCACAATGACGACAGAAAGCACGTTGATTGGCAGTTTTATCAATGTAAACAGATTTAACAGTGCAACAAAGCTCTTCAGAGTGACAGCATGGGTCTTACAATTCATCAAAAATGCAAGAAGAATGTTGAGGAAATCTGGCGAGATATTGGAACCAGAAGATATTGAAGCCACAGAAAACGTTTGGATAAAGGAGTGTCAAGGGTTGTAACCAGCTGGGACTGAAAATGGGCAAAAACCAGATTTTCAGATCCCAGGGATGCTCCAACCTGAAGACGAACAGCTGATATACCTTCCAAAACCACACCAACTGGCAAAGTTTCTAATCAGTAATGCCCACAAAAGAGTATAGCATATGGGGGTGGCAAGCACACTGGCCGAGTTAAGAAGCAGATTTTGGTTGCCAAAGGGACGTCAGACGGTGAAGACACTGATCAAATTATGTGAGAGATCCAAAAGATCGTATGCAAAATCATTCAATGAGCCAAAGACTGCGAACCTTCCAGAATTCAAAACAAGACCGTGATATGCATTTCAGACAATGGGAGTGGACTTTGCCAGACCATTCTATGTACGAGATGGAAAGAAGCTGAAAAGGTCCGACCTGATGCTATTCACCTGTGCAACAACACGAGCAGTTCATTTGGAGTTGGTCAAAGATATAATAGCAAAGACATTCAGATCAAGCCTAAAGTCCTTAGCAGCAAGAAGAGGAATGCCTACTATGATGGTCAGTGACAATGCCAAAACACCAATGCTACAGCGAAATGGCTAGGGAAAACCTACAAGGATGCACGTGTTGGGAAGATTGTCAATGAATAAAAGATAACATCAAAGTTTAACTTGACACAAGCCAGCTGGTGGGGAGGATTATTCAAAAGAATGGTTGGACTAGTCAAGAGCACCCTGATAAAATCATTGGGACAGGCACACATGACATTCAGTGAACTGCAGGAAACAATTCTGGATATAGAATTGAGTCTGAACAACCGACCACTTCTCCTATATCAAGGAGAAGAAATCAACATCAAAACCCTGACGCCAAATCATTTGATGCATGGAAGGATATTCAAAGTAATCAAAGGAGATGAAGTTTTCAGTGACAAGGAGAAGCTTCCAGCTAGAAGCTAAAGCACCTACAAATCTGTAAGGATCACCATTGGAAAAAATGGAAGAAGGAATACTTGTCGAGTCTATGGGAATATCACAAGATCACGGAAAGCAAGCCGAATAACATTGTGATTAGATATATGGTTTTAGTTCAAAATGAGAATCAGCCGAGAAACATCTGGAAGCTGGGATGAATGATGCAGTTCATGCAACGACGCAATGAAGTGATATGTAGAGTCAACATTGCTCTAACCAATGGAAATGTGTATGAGATCGACTGACCCCTACAGAAGCTATACCTTTTAAAGTTGTGAGCAGAGCCACAGGGAGATGGGGGAGACAGACAAGCAGCCGCAACTGAAGAAATGGTGGGAAAATCAAGCAGAGCAAAAAGAAGAGCCGTGGTCAACGCTGGTAACGGAATCAAAACTATGCTGTTTTTGGAGGAAGAAAATCAAAACAATCTTTGATTTGGAGGTGGTGTGTCGGAAATTCGATTAAAGAATTTGAGGACAGATAAGAGACAGTTGATTATTGATATTTTTAAACTTTGTGTAATTACTACATTCTGTTATGTTGTCATCCTTAAATTTGTTTGCGTGTGATGTGATTGTTGCTATGGTAATACTTATGCATTTTGCTTGCTGTTGTAATAGAAAACAGTTTGGGGGTCGTCACGGGACAGCTTAAACATTGACGTTATGGAATAATTACCATTGTGTAAAATGAGCATCTAATGTCTCTAAGTTTGTATCATTATTTTGCATTTGTAAGGAGTCAAAACCTTCTAACTCACTTGGCCTGGACATCGAGTGCAGGGTAGTCAAGAGGAATCTATGGCAAGTGTGAGTATATATCGAATCTAATATCAAATATACAGTCCTCTATTCCAAAGTGCAGTGAATTCTTTGGTGCCAAGATCTACAAGTCGTATATTTCCGACAAAGTTGTGGCAAACATAGTTAAGAAAAACACGTTTGAGTAGATCACAAACTCTATTTGACAATCACGTGCTAGATTCCACTACATGATGTAATTAGTAATCATAAATTGAAGTCAGTATTATGTCAGCATTTTCCCCGTGAAAGATTAAATGTATTTTTGATCACTGGATGATGAACATGGCGCAGCCCTTGCTTAGCAGTTTTAGATCAGGAGGAGCCTGTTATGGGCTATAACTGCTGACGTGGGCTGGTGGAATGTCCCATCGGCCAAGGCGTATATAAGCATAAGACTTCTGTAACCTTTTAACTATCATCTGGGAGATTATCTTGGAGTTAGTCAGTAGGGTGAACAATATTTTAAGTGACTAGAGTAAATGTTGAGTTGTTACTAGCTTTACTTCTGGAACAACAATCATAGTGAGGGTTTTGAGACTATCATAAATTTCCTACAAAGTCTATACCACTTTTGGCGCCCCATGCACATCAAACCATGAGGGAAAGAAACAAAACAAAAACAAGAGAAAGAAAGAATTTACCTCCAGATATTCCACATGAACAAGGGATATTGCATTCTTATACAATGTATTTGGATAGTCATCACATTTTGCAATCTTAACGTAAACCTACAAGCTTTTGTCCAGTCTGACATCCGAACAAAAAGCTCTGTTTAAGACAATGTAGCCTCTATTGACGACAATTCAGAGCAGCAAACAACTAATCATCTTAGAGATGAAAGGAGAAGATTTACCACTTGCGGAAATGGGACTTAAATGTAAAGTAGGGACATTATAAAACCTAGCCAGTTATTACCTATTTGTACTGCTATACCATACATACCCACAACATATAGAGGCTATGAACTCATCAAATAAATGGAAATATGCAATGGACAATGAGATCTAAACCCAATCAAACATAGGAGCTTACCATGATTACAGAATCATGAGTTGAAATAAAAAAGTGATAGCTATACACTATCAAGCAAGGTAAGACTGGAAATAGAACCAAATATGAAGCAAAGTGATTTCTTGAGGTACATGGCTTTGATTATGATGAAACAAATTGCCAAAAGTATTGCTAACGTCAGTCTATATGCTCTTACAGAAATCAACTAACGAGGACCTACACTTACATCAAATTGATATCAAGGGGGTATATCTTAATGTACTCATAGACAAGGATATTTACGTCCAATTGTTTACCAAGATATTTGCAAGGGGTGAATACAAACCACTAACTTGTTATCTTTGTAAGTTATTCCATGGTCTTAGGCAAACTGGCATGATACATTATCAGATTACAATTAAAATCGAAGGCCTTCATACCAAACAAAGTCAAAACATGAGTTTAAAGGTGCCTGGGTGAGTGATGTAATCATCTGTAGTACTTCATTGGAAACTATTGACAATATAAAAGAATTACATTGAATTCTGTATGGCAGATTGCGGCCTGTGGTTTTTAGGAATCAAGTTTAGAAAAGTTGACACGGCAAAGACGAGATGAGCCAGGAAGGATAACTTAAAGTAAATCTAAAGTGAGTCTCTATAACAGACTCCAGGCAGCACATGTACAGAAAAGTGCTTGATTCTTCATCCAAGGAAAGAACAGAAGACAGTACCGAAAGTCCCTTACCATGAAGCAATAAGGAGTCAGCTACCTGACCAGATATCAGTTGGATCATATCAAAACCCCACGGCATCTCACAAAACCAACTGAAGAACTGTAAAGAACATGTTGCTTCTCTGGAGAGAGTAACTCGATACCTCAAAGTCACACAAAGCTACATGCTTGTATATGAACCTAACAACAATTGACTGACAAGCTACACTGCCTTTGTTTGGACAAATTGTCTGGAGTATGAGCAGTCTACTTGAGGTTGTCTTATCATTCTTGGTGGCGGCCCCATGTCATGGAAAGCATGGAAACAAACTGTTGCCTTATCATCTTGCAAATATGACTCTTGCTGAAGCGACCAAAGAGACCATTCATATTAGCTCATTATGTTCTGATATGGACATAATCCAAAAGGGAATCTCAGTCATGTATTTTTACAGTCAAGGGGCAATTGCATTGATGCCTGCGAGATCAAAACCACGAAAGCAATGTGATATTGTATTAAAATATGTCGTAGCTACAGGTTATTTAACCGACGTTTTGACACAATTTCATAACAAGGTTACTCGTCATTACACATAATTAATGGACTTGCAACTGAGGCGGTTCTTAAAGGAAAAATAAATAATTATTAATTATTAAAAGTCATTACCACAGCGACTTATAAGAGTATCCCTAAGGGATGCAGAAAGGAGGGAAAGGCGTGGTGGACTGAGGAAGTTGTAAACGTGCTTAAGGAGTGAGAACGGCTGCGCTTAGTGGAGCAAAATAGGACTGGCTTCCATCCACTAAGGATCAGTGTCTGAGAATTAGCCAAGAGGTGGCACATGGTAATGGTCTGTGATGGTCCTTGAGGATTAAGATGGTATTTGAAACATAGAGGAAGATTGTAGGGTGCTATGTAAAATGGATTCGACAGTTTTTCAATAACCACCTGGGTCAGGTAGTCTACTAAGTGGTGACAAGTGGCTATAAGAAGTTTGAAAATGGGCTGTCACAAGAAACAGTGCTTCTATCGCTAGTCCCCTATTCCACTCATAGACAAAATTGGACAACAGCAAAACAAATTTTGCAGTCGTGCACGGATGCAAATCAGAGGTTGTTAATGTGCAGTGTAACATGCAAGTGGCCTCCTTTTGGCCATGTGAAATGCGTGACTGTTGTTGTGTTGTCAATGCAACAGCAATGGTGGCAGGAAAGGGACGTTATCTTGTTGCAGTGAAGGAACAAGAAGCATTTCGTACTAACTTCTTGGAAAGAAGATAAACGTATGTATAATATAAGGGAGTGCACAGTCGAGATTTTTCTGCCAAATCATTGATACCGGAATGGAAAGTCCAGCAGCATTTTTCATCAGCAACTCCTGTTGCACTAAAGAAAATCAGAGAATATTATTTGAGGCCAAATTTTCTTTACAAACCTATTTTCATATAGAATTTGGCACTATTTTTCCCGATATAGCAAATTACTTTGCGATTATGTCATGTTTATGTGATCCATGCCTAGCCTAGTATACAAAAGTTTCATTTTCCAGTCTTGTCAACATTGTGTTGCACTCCTTCAAGAGCAGTTCAAGAGATGGCTTTGTTGTCTGCCTATTTAAGAACAAAAGACTTAATATCATTACAAAGACAGTCGGATAGGCTGAGTGATAAACAAGCAAACAACATCCATGGTTTTATTTATAAACTATTTATGATGTGTTAAGGTAGAAATATGTTTCAAATGCAGGTGTCTAACGTCAGGTGTCTTATCCTCTCTTCCAACAATTACGAAAAGATGACACCCTGTAAAGATGTGCAGGATTAAGATTGCAGGATGCAGTCTGAAAATAGAGTGACACTTGAAACCAACCAGCCTCAAGTCCAAAAGAATTTGCATTATCCACCACTTTCCGCAAACAAGACTTATGGCCATATTTGAGAGACCTGACAGCTTAGAACTGAACCTGAATAAGGACTTTTTTCCCAACCATCTGTATAGCTGAAAAAGCAACAAAATTCCATACGTGCAACACAACACGGTCATTGTCATTATCAGACAAAGTGTTGGAGAGTTATGATCCAAACCTCAAGGACTGTCAGCACAAACTTTGAAACTCAAGCAATATTTGCATGTTTGCTTGGACTTTTGTTTGTAATAGGAAAGGAAATAATGTCTCTGTATCCAGAAAATGAAGGTTATGAAACAAAGTATAGCTTGTTTGGGAATGGTGTTATAAAGCCAAGAGCTGCTCATATCAAGTTAGAAGTCAAGCAAAAGATTATCTTCATGCAGTCAAAAAAACTGTTTCTTCACGTATTCTTGCTGGGGTTGATAAAGATCTTAGACCAAATTAGAATCCTTCTATCCCCATACTGGTTTCTCCAAACCTGCTAAGCAAATGCCAAGCACAAGGACAAGGATTGATGGTATAGATCACCCAAAAGAGTACATTACCTTGGGTCATTTAGCGCGTGCCATTAGAATTGGAAAACGATTTTCAATACACATCTTATAGAATGTCAGAAATATGCATTTAGTATCCCTGAGGCATTTTCTTGTGATTTGATACACATAATTTAGTATCTGTCTTTGAGGAATTTGAATCGAAATGGTATTATTTTTTTGAAAATTTTATTCACAGTTATTGATATTATCTTATTTAGTTACATCAAATCAGAGTGATTTGGTGACTGTGAAGTCTTCGTTAAAGCATTTAGAAAGAAATAATGTATATACTTTCTTGACATCTGATTGGAAAGTGCTTTAAGTTTTCTGTTGTTGCAGTGTTTTTCATATTTTGCTAAAATTCCTTGCTTTACTTTTAATTTCAATTTTAGTTCGACCAAATCACACAAAATTGGATACCTCTGAAATTTTGTTGAGAAATCAATCATGTGCTTAATCAAACCAGGATATATCGACAACCTACAAAAAATAGACAGTAAACCTTTTTCCTGTTTCAGTGTTTCTTAATTGTTTTTCATCAGCACTATTGGTAACCATTTTATTGTTTATTTATTGCCTAAAAATGTGTGTGCATCTTTGTTTGTGCATGTTCTCTTCAATGCCGGTTTTTTATTTCTACTTTCATCCTAAATATTTATGTTTCTTTTTAATTTACAAGGATCTTGATAAATGAAGCAAAGAGTTTTGAATGCTTAAATATTACTTGTTGTATATTGTAGCATAGTTCCTTATATACAGAGGACTCTGCATTTCATTATAAATATTCTTTCAAATAACTAAACTACAGTCAGACAAAGGTGCAACAAACCCTTGTTTTCAAACCACTTGCCGCTAAAAAGTCACTCTTTATCCTGCGCCAAGATGTAGTTGTTTTTGTAATTAAAAAATTTACAATTAATTACGTGCATACACATCGGAGAAGATGGAGGGGGAATACTATGGTAGTGATAAAGGGGCAGAATTGATGAATACATCAACACTTAATGTATATATTTGTATAGATATTGTTTTTTCTGTAAATCTCTTTAACATCGTAGCTCACAATATATACATAAATATACAATTTTAATTGACTTTGTTGCTTTTCATTTTTGAACATGCTTTCTTATCTATCTATCTTATTAGATTCATTTTGTAAACTACAAGTGCTAAAGACATGAAATATTTGGTAAAACCACTGCGTATTGATTTAGAAAGCAATTTTCTATTGTTGAGTTAGCCTTAATATGAAAAACTGTTTTTGGCATAAAGTATCAAAAAATGTTATTGCTTCAATTACTTTGAAAAAAGATACTAGTTTAACAAAGATATTTTTTGAAGACATTTAACACTTTGAATTATTTTGTTTCAGGGTCTGGTATTAAATCTAAAATTGACCCCAACGTTGACAAAATGGGCATTGGAAATTAAATTGGGATTCAATTAGATAATGAAACAAGTTAAACATTGATGGAACATCATTAGAAGCCATGTGAGACCTTTCTATTTCGATCTCGACAATATGGTGACTTGTGTCAAGAAGATTCATGATTAATTGGCTTAAATGATGACAGTGGTTGTCATACTCCAAGAAGTTTGATGGTGATTTTTGTATCCCTTGCGTTTTATTTGGCCAGGATACTAGAGTATTATGTATGAATCTTGTTAAATTGTACAAGGAACCAATTATTAACTGGCAGAACGCAGTTTGCAAGTTCGAGGAACACTGTCAAAAGTCGCCACTTCATACATTTTCAGTTTTGCATGCTCAGCTTTAAGCAGGTAATGTGCAAGTAATGTCGGGGAAGAGAGAGGCAATAGATTCACAACTTGATTGCTGAGTGAAAGAATCAATCAAAATCGAAAAATGATCCATTCCATGGTGGAAACAGTTGTTATTCTAGGAAAAAAGAACATTGCCTTTAGAAGTCACATGGATAACATAAAAAATTTCAGTGATTCAAATCCCGGTAACTTTCATGCTCTCCTTTCGTATAGAGTCAATGGTTTCGTATAGAGTCAGATATAGTTTTGAAACTGTCGCAAAAAACTGATCAGGATCTGTGGCAAGCAGCTGGAACATAAGATTGCTAGTGATGTGAATTATAATGTCTTCTTGTCGATACTCGCTGATAAATCAACAAAATTGTAGCAAGAAAGAGCAAATGGCCAAAGTCATCAGATACATTGATAACGATGACATAATAGAGCGTTTTATAAGTTTTATCCATTGTATCAATGGTACTTCTGGTAATGTGTTAACAAGTGAGATCTTAGCAGCATTAAAAGACATTGGTCTGCCTGTACAAAATTGCTGTGGCCAAGGATGGAGCAAGCGCAATGGCAAGCCTGAGAAAAGAAGTCGCTGCAACTATCTGAGACGTTAATCCGAATGCTGATAATGTGCATCGTGCAAGTCACAAGTTTAACCTTTGTGTTGCAAAGTCTTGTGGCATTGATTGTGTATCAAATGCCTTTGGTATTGCAAGATCACTGGCTTCATTCTTTAACTATTCAACAAAGCGAGCCAGCTTCTTAAATAGGAAGTTTATTGATTATGGTCTTAAAAGGTCTAAGCTTGCTGATCCATCACTCACTCATTGGGTTCAGTAAATCGGATCTTAAAATGGTTTCATTGATGGACACGAGGCAGTAGTTGAAGCACTAGAGGAGACAAAATTGAATGTGGGAAAGCTGTGGAATTCTCCTAAACCTGGAAAAGCATCACAATATTCTTCTGTGTGCCCTTCATTTGAATTATTGCGACAATTTGTATTACAATAGGCATTTTGGATTACACGATGCCCTTGACAAGACGTCTTCAAGAGCGGAAAATTGATGTGCTTCATTGAATCAGATTCAGTTGCTCAAGGATACAATCAGTGACCTTTGTACAAAAGTTGATGAAACACACAGAAAGCTGTATCAGCAATGTCTGAAAATGGCTTAAAAGATCAATGTGCCTGAAAGCAGACCAAGAGTTTGCAAAGTGCAGATTTTCAGAGCAAACTACGCTGCACACTTGCCCAGTGAATATTGCAAGCAAAAAAGTACCATTCCATTGTTAGACCACTTGGCCAATGAAGTAAATGAATGCTTCTCAACAATCAGATCTGAATCGGAAAAGTGAAGTTTTAAAGTTTTCTGAGATAAATAAGGAGGATTTCTGAAATTATTACCAAATTCCAACCTAACTTGAAATGTAGGAAAGATTCTGGAAAAGGAACACACAATTTAGATTGCCAAACACCATAGCCAAAACCTTGAAAGTAATTGACAAGATCGCCCTTAGAAACATTTGTTTGCCTGAAAATTCTTGGAGCTATCCCTGTAACATCCTGTGAATGTGAGAGGCCCATGTTAGCTATGAAACGACTTAAAACTTTTTACCGTGAGTGCATTCAGTATCTAAAATCTAGGACAAAACGCCATTTCCCAATTATCTTCTCGTCAAACAAAACCAAGGGGATCACCAAGGCGACTTTGACTTACGTATGATTCTCTTTATCAGCATAACGCTGATTTGTCTTTCGCTCTCGACAAAAGATCATGAGACGTTTTGTATGTCTTCGACCTAAACGGTCGAGCAGTCGACATCAATTCGAATTCGTGGCTTAGTGTTTTGCAAGTTGTTGTGCCATCAAATAGAAATGAATCTTTGTAATCGTCTAACAAATTGAGTTTCCATATCTTTAGGCGATTGATCTTTACTAAAGCGACCATTCTGAATGTCTGCTCAAATCTTAGACTAATCCCAAAACATCGCATAGCTGGAACACCAAAGATCAGTCTTTTAACCGGATTCATCAAAACACTGAAATCCACGGCTTTTTCAACACCTGTAGCTCAACAGTCAAACGTATAGTTCAGTAAGAAAACATCTTTATCCCATTTCCAAACCAAATTCACGTCTTGAACCCCTGAATGGCAAGCACAGTTCCTTACATTACACAAGTCTTTTGACGAAGTGTCGGAGTCTGTAACGCAAATACAATCAACTGTAGGTACCCTAGCCATATAGTTAATTTGCCGGATTGGGTCTGGGGCGTTTTTGTCCCAACAGTAATGACCAGGTCGCCCACAGTTGAAACAGATGATCTTCTGTGGATCTGAAAATCCTTGCAGATTTTGTCGCCTTGATTGGACAGCCGAAGACTGCTCAGGCCAATCCAGCTTCTCCATCAATCGAGAAGCATACTTAAACTTCACAAACTCCTTGGATTGAAAAAGGTTTCGGATACCGGTATCCACAAGCTTCGCCTGCAGAAGCTCAAGCAGAGTGGAGGCACTATAGCCAACTACCATCAAAACAAATGCAAAGATTCTTAAAAGTCTCCCAGTCGTCACGCAAAAGCACAAAGGGAAGGTCGTCAGAGGTTATTTGACGTTTTTTCACCTGTCGCCCAAACCTCCTGTAACAGAGAAGCGTACGTTGCCCTTCCGTCTGAAATATGTGCATACTCCTTTAATATTTTCTCTTCGATGTTGATTTTCAAAAGGGCGAGCTTCAGCTGCTTTTTTTGTGACCCATCCTCGTCATGTCCGGCCTTGTAAGATTTAGCCAAAAGGAGCACTAATTCTGCTTCAACCACCGACAACCAAGAAGGAACAGTTAGAATCAATGGTAAGCTTCATGTTTTCTGTCCACTGCGTCAAGGTAAGCAGAAGGCAAAGTATAACAATAACGGTATGTATTCTAAATGGTAGTGACAGAAGAAAACTACATAAACTGCCAGTAAAAAATATTGATCAAACAACTGCTCTATTTCAGCATAACACAATGTTCTAATTATCGACTCAGTACTTCTGTGTGGTTTCGTTAACAACAAGCATAGCATAGCACAACACAGAGAAAAATTTCTGAGCCCAAAGAGAAGTTTACTTTGTTTAAAGTGGAAGTCAATAATTTGGCACCAGCATGGTTTGTTGCCGCTATTCCGATCTTGTTTTACTTAATGAGAAGCTGAAAAAGATATTTCCTTATGCTCAGTACAATTTTTCACCAGAAAGAGTTTTGAAGGATAACTTAAGATGGAATTTATGGCTTGGCGACCAGCTGGTTTGGAGGAGATTATGCTCAACTTATTTTCCTAGCAAAATGTGACTCAGATATCATCAGTCAGAAAATTCGTTAGACTAGAAGATCCACCTTGAGCTAGTAGGCTTCATTATGATGTTTATACCTGGTTGTTTTAGTTTCATTTATGTACCAAGTTGAGCAAAGATATTTTATGCCTGTCATGTTGAAAAGGGAATTCTTTTGATGGCAAGATTGTCGGTCTGTCTTGATTTGTTTATCGCGAGAATAGGTCATCATTGTTTTTGTTGTGAAGTTGATGACTCAATATGTGGTAATATTAGTGGTCATTGATATACAAATGCAATCACTGCCTTAAAGTTTATGGAATTTGTTTAGAACACTATGGCAAACAACATTTGTTGTGGATTAATCATTCTACAGTCAGAAGAGACATTTGTTTACTGTCATTCAAGCAATTTTAATTTGAAATCCTCAAATTTTAAAGTGCTTGAACGACTTTTCGCTTCTGCTGATAATCCTCAAGAACTGTAAAGGTACTGAATAGAAGATGAGATGTGGGGACTTATCCTTGTAAAAGCTTCATAACAGTATTTCTTGAAATGGAAATGAATATTGCCTCCTACAATTTACTCAGGCGTAACATATCATTTTGTCCTCAGTTAACTTTCCAATACAGTCTCTTTCCATGGTATTTAGTGCAAACAAGATCAAGAAAATTAAGTGAAGTAGTGTCGGTTTTTATTTATCTCAAAAGTATTGATTTACATTAACATGAATAAAGTTGATAGTCTCTTAGAATGTCCATTCAGTCTCTTGACAGCATGAGAAAACTAGAAGTGAAGCGATTAGCTCCTCATCAACCAAGGGATATCCTCATTATTCCAACTGCAAAATCAGAAAGTTACAAAAGGCATGTATTTGACACAACTGACATTCTTTACTTAAAACTGGTAGAAGTAACAAAGCATTAGTCATTGCACAATTTGGAATGGTACTGAGAACCAGAAATGTCTATTATGACCGACATGGATATGGCTGACAGGTCGAGCCGTCCAAAAGAAAACGAAGAAGAAAAGGACGAGAGCTATCTATGTCAATTTACGTCTTTTACTTAACAAACAATGACTGTTGCATTTGACACACACCTATCACATCAGTGGTTAAAGGTCTCGTACAAAAGTCAATGCATAATTTCGATTTTCCAATTTCTAAATTAAAACAAAATTAACATAGATGGCACACCCATACCCTAACAAATGATTCGCACATTCTAGTGGTCAGGTTTCTAACCATGAACATATTTGTTTATTTTATTGAAGTAAGTACATAAAACCTGGCTAAAGGTGATGAACGTAAAAAGAGGTTTTGCTTGTATTAAAATAACGCTTCACAAAAAGAAGACACTGACTCGAACTAGAAACTATAATAGAAAAAGATAAATGATAATCCAAAGAAAGGTTAAAAGAGATATGTGATAAAATAGCAATAACAACAAGAAAGAAAAGAAACATTATGGAACAAGATTTTAATTAAGTTGAGGCACGTTAGAATTATCAAGACAGATGAAGTAAATCATAATGCAAAATGATTTTAATTAAGTAAAGGTAAGTTAGAATTATCAATACTGATGCAATGTTTCTTTATGGAAGAGAACTTTAATTAAATAGAGCTAGGGAAGTATTATCAAGATAGATACATTAAATCATTTTTGAACAAAGTTTATATCAAACAGAAGTTAGTTAATGTTAACAAAATAAATGCAATAAATCATTATGGAAAAGAATTTTAGAATCACCTTGAAAATTTGCGACATTGTGCTAAAAACATACTTAAAAGCTTTTTTCGTCTGACACTCTTCAGAGTATAAAACTTCAGAAAGAAAAGTATATGTATATGGCAACCTATTTATACGAAACATGCAGCAAAACTAGCCAATCATAAACAAGAAGGGAAACAAAGAAAGAGAAAATAAAGAAACCTAACATCATTGGAAGAGTCCAAGTGGCCAACTCTTTCTGCCTACAGAGTACTGGTTTTCTAGTTTTAATGTAGACAGACTCCAATACATTTAGATGAAAGGACGATCTAGCTGTGCCAATTATCCGACAATTCTCGTCCTTATACATTTTGGCTCATTCTGAATTTTCTAGTAAATGTTATGTAAATCCACACACCATGGACCACTTGCTTCTGACCCCTATCTAACAAGATCAGATCAGGATGAAATGCCAACCCAGCCAAGTCCTCGGGCAACGGCTTATTCACTACCACCCATCATCCCTCTGCTTTATGTCGAGTTTTCTGATTCTTTGGTACCACACCTTCTTTCACAAATGCCACCTTGTGCAAGTTCTGGTCAGGCATTTGGCTCTCAGCTGTAGCTGAAGCCACAACAGTTAACACCAAGTTGTGTCTAAGTGTATACAATCCAGCCTGAAGTGCCTTTGAGCAAGAAGATAGTATATGCCTGAGGCTGCCATAATACTCCACACAAATGGCACTGTGGGCTGTCTTCAGCACCCTATCTTTTGAGATTCGCTAGCGATGCGTGCACATCATAAGCAGTCTGAATCAGCGCTATTAGATGCCCTGCACTTAACCGCCATAATTCTGACCACTTTAATTCCAGTTTTTCGACGTCATACCAGTTAAGACATCACTATTGTTGTGCTTGTTGTGCTGCTCGACACAGACACCTTCCATCTTCCAGGTTTCTTACTTCTTGTTTGCACAGCTTCTGTTGTTCTCATTCACTCTCCTCGGACTAGAACTGATCTCTCTTTACTAGCCCCATCCATACTGGCCCCTTCCCTAATCACACCACAAACTTCAGTATGCGTAGCCTTCTCCTTCACCTGCTACATTCCTTGAGTGACTTTCGACTTCCTCCAGGTGTTCCGATTTGGGGGCCTCTCCTTAATCACGGGATCTCTTAACTCAAAGAGTATGGTTTGCAAACGCACCTTGGACACCTTGGACTCCTTCACGAAAGTTAGGGGCAACTGAAGTACATTCTGGCTGCCATAGAGGGTAGGTGGTGAAAGGCACATCGGAAGAGCGTTTTTTCGGTGTTTTTGTTAATATACCTTTATTACTAAGTAAGTTTTATCACTTTACCTGTTTGTTAGAGTAATTTTATGTCACTGTTGGAGTGAGTACTATTTTTATTTTAGTTTTGGTAGGGAAGTAATGAAGCTTCTTCAATTTAAGGTCTTGTTTGTTTAAAGTTCGATGTTGTTAGTAAAAAAAGAACCTCTAGTGCAAACCCCCCTCCCCTTAAACTTTCATGGGATACATCTGGTTACGAGGTCGATTTGAGTCTTCCCTGAATAGACCCCTTTCACATTCGATGGTCATTGCAAGGCATGATTCGGAAGTGAGGCTAACGTTGTTCCGCACAATGTGAGCTCCTTGCCGACATTAAATCAACTTGCTTGCCGCTATCCGTACTTACGTGAATATGGAGCAATTCAAGACCT
>JANTCA010004800.1:0-10047 GCA_024741275.1 Chironex yamaguchii
AAGATAGAAATAGAGACAAAACAATACACAAAAGCATGGACAAAAAATATAGACAAAAGTAGAAATAAAGACAAAGCTTAAAATTTAGTTAAGTGACAAGAATATAGACAAAAGTAAAAATATAGACATATCAATATATATCGGCAAAAATAGAAGCAAAGACATAAGGAGAAATAGAGACAAAACAATACACAAAAGCAAAGACAAAAAATATGGACAATAGTAGAAATATAGACAAAACTAAAAATATAGACAAGTGATAAGAATATAGACAAATATAGAGATAGAGACAAAAATATACATATTACCAAAGAAAAGAAGCATAGACACATGACAAAAGACAAAAGGTAAAGTGTACAAAAATATAGATATACGAATAAAGATGTACAAATTTATAGATAAAAGTAGAAATATAGACAAAACTAAAAATATTGACAAAAATCAAAACATGGATTTAGACTTAACGTCTGGATGAATTGGTCGATCGTTGGATGGATGTATTGATGTATTGATGGACCGATGAATCTATGGATAGATGGAACGATGAATGGATGGATGGATAGATAGATGGACAGGAAGATTTATCTAGAAATAAGTGAGACTTACCAGTAGCAAACAAAAGTACACATCCAATTCGCACTAAGAATTTCATGTTTTAAGACCCAATCTCTTTTATTGTTATTTATGTAAACGTAGAAATGTCTTTGTAAATGGGAACCAACTTTATATAGCTGCAGAAAAGGAAGATGTTTGTTTGTCTTCCGTTTTCTTTCGTTACAAATAGGGCTTCGGTTCCAGTTCTCTCAACACAGGGATTACTGACCTGTCAAAATACGTAACCAAGTTTATTGTTGGTTCTTCTGCATTTTGTCCATTAACGTAGTGAGCAAAAATAGGAAGATGTTCGCAATCTCAATTGTTGTATTCCCGACCAAGTTTGACGTAAAAGAACGAGTAAGTTTATCTTAAGAAACGTCATTACTAACAGAGCTTGACCTCGTCTTAAACTCGGGAAACCGTTATCCATCATCAGCTTTAAAATCCATTGTAAATTAAGAAAACCAATGACAAAAATGACATCAGTGGCCGTTGCAGAGAAGTCAGTGGCTGTATATTCCATTTATTACCTTGACAGTGTGATAAAGAACTTCGCTGATTATGCAAAATACTCATAATTTATTCGTCGTTTACAACCAAAGTAAGCGAGAAGAGATATTTAATATCCATGTACCATAATCCTCTGGAAAACCATTATTTCGCCCTTTAAATTAAGTTGACAATCTTCTAGTAATCCTTGAAAAATCTTGTTATGTGTCGAATAACTCAGCAATAAGAGTACGTAACTTAAGTTGATTGATGGCAAATAATTCGAGAGTTCTTACAAAATAGGGCTGTTGTTTTACTGTTGAACAAGAAAGTTCTATCTACCACATGACTCGCCCCAGGACAGATGACTATCAATAACTTCTGAAGAGGTGTTTTGAGTGGCAATGCGAAGGGGATGTCCTTGCACTTTGGTAGCCGTTTTAACGTTTATGTGGTTTAGCTGACGTCAGTACATGGGCAACATTGCAGTACCGTGGGGTAAACATAAATTACTCATACTTTGAATGTCACTCATAGTAAAATCAACTGCATAAAACGTTTCATTACGTGTGTGCAAATGTTGAAGCTCGGACTTTGACAGAAAAGTGCACGTAAACCTTCTGCGTTGTATTGGGTTGTAATCTTACTTTCTGTAGCGATGCCTAGCTTTATCATTAACAATGCACATACACATACATATCAATATCAATTCTTTTGCACTCTCTGTAGATGGTGGGTTATCCAAGCTAATAATTACTAAGTAGTAAATAAAACTTAATGCAATAATGCCCATCAGCAAGTCCTTTTATTCCTTTCATTTGATTGCTTAAGTATATTGGCAAGCACAAACAGATTTGGTATTATTCAGAGTCAATGTAGTTGATGCTTGTAGCAATGGTGTACCATTGGGATCTTAATCATCAGATGACATTTAGGTCTTAATCATGAACACATTTAGGCCCCGTTTATAAGATGTCGGTAGCATGAAGGCGTGAGAAGGTGTGAATCTGGATTAAAACCGCTTCGATAGCCATACCGATACAGGTTGATGCCGGTATAATAACATGGTGTAAACGGATCATGCCAGCATGTTCATGGCATGATTTCCGGTCGCTTTCGCAATGAAACAGTACAACTGTGAATAAAACAAGTGTACACTAAAAGTCATGTGACGTCACTGCCGAAGCGACATGTTGTAATGAGGTATCGTGAAAACGAGTCTAGAAATAGTCGCAAATTAACTCATGCCGGCACAATTTCATGCTGGTGCAAGATCATACCGGCATGCTACCGATATTGTGTAAACGTCACTGCATGCAATTTGTTGCTAAAACTGAAGCACTCAGCGTACTCAAGAGGCTTTAACAGGGCCTCCGATGGCGGGGGCGACAGGGGGCATGGCCCCTGACTTTTTTGCAATTTGTGCCTTTTTGATATTTCTGATAAACATTTAATTCTCTGTAAAATCTAAGCTCTTTTAGTCTAGTTTTTGAGTTCATGAGTAAAATTTCTTCTCAAACAGAAGATTTTTATTTTTAGACAAGTTGCACAAATCAATGGCTTCTCATAGCATTGGTATCCATTCTTGGCTTCCTTTCCCCAATTCAATACGTTGTTTTTAATGAAATTAGAAAGCATCACGAGAGTGCATAAGGAAGCCTAAATAATTACGTAACTGCAATGCCAAAGATAACGTGGCTTGAATCACCGCAGTCAAAGCTCCAATCTCAGTAAAGACTCAATTGTCACAAAGAAATCACAGATGCATTGGACCTAGTCAACGTTGGCAACCGATTCGTTTCACTGCACCGAGAGGGCTACCAGAAATGTGGCAATTTTCAGGCATCAGACATTAAGAAACATTAAGACATTAACTCATTAAGAAACTGTTGATGTTAAAATACAGTAGTGTCAATCAAGGCTGAAACGTCCTCAGTCTATCAGGGAAAATGTTATACACAATAGGATGGGAAAAATATGAACAAAGTTTCAAACAACTAACAACTTAGGTATATTTCAGCCTTCCCATATATATTCAACTGCCTTAACTGAAACTTGGTTAGTGCCGTTTGTTTCATCTTAGCATTCCTCCGTTATTAAATAAAGGTGAAAATAATTTTCTCTTTGTTAGGAGCATAGTGTTTAATTGTGGATGCGCACAAATTTGTCTAAATGTCAGGCTTTGTCACAAGTGTTACAGATTTCATTTTTCAACCATTAATTGAAAATACCATTCGGATCTACTAAAATACTCGTTTTAATTGTGTTAAGAGTGAATTTTTTTAGTGAAACGAGGAATAGTCATGAAAGGCAGCTCATCATGTTGTACCATGGTAAATGTTTTGTATCAAAGCAATCTTTGGGACAAATACAACACATAACAGAGGGTTGCACAAAATGCCGTGAAAAACTTAGAAAGAATCAGACATAAGACTGGTAAAACAAAATAAGAATTAGATCTGTACATCAACATCATTCATTAAATAAGACGGTCCCTAAAATAGCACATTTTACACTATTCCGGAAATACAACTGCCACAACAAGAAAGAGCAATCCTTTTCTGGTGGCATCTTAGTCTCTATCGTCAGTGTGATCCCCTCGTTGAATTCTCGATAGCCGCACCAAACCATTTCTAGCAGTCTGACCATCGGAGAGAGATCTCTCCAAATCTACTTCACAAAGGAGTATACGACTCAAATCATGATAAATGTGTTCACCAATGATGATATTCCATATCGCTGTTTAAATTGAAATAGATAACACAATAAGAAAGCAGTGTCTTCATTTTTTTCAATTATTTAAATCTCATAAAGATTTTTCTGTCCTACATCATGGGGATTTAACAGTGTGCATGGCGAATTCAGCAACAGTAGTGTTCATTCATTCTGAGTAGGTTGCGGTATAGACTTGTATATTTTCATCATATCATATCATCATTGTTATGACATTACATTTACGTATGTGCTTCATATTCATGCAGACAAATACGAGGTTAAGGAAACTGACTAACTTAACGGCCCTTTGATGCATTAAACACCTACTCAAGATTAGTGTGTCGGCATTAGTAGAAAGCAAATATGGGTTTTAACATTATAACTGATTGAAACTAGTGTTGCCTAAGGTAGAATGGCAGTGTATTCTATTGTAGTGATTTAGTTGAGAAAAGTTATCTTGAAGTTGAGATGAGATTCAAACGATGATTATGAATTATGAGGCATAAAACGTTCACTCGAATTTCTTTCGGAAGATCTTGGTTCACGTATATATGACTAGAACTAGCGTATTTGAGCTAGATTGCAATCTACAATAATTGGTCCACCGTAAAAAGCCGCATTTGTTATGAGCAGGGGAAGAGAGGAAATCGATTTATTCAAGAGGAAGTGGAGTACCTTCTAGAAGAAACATGACGAAAATAGTGAACAAGGTTTTACATCTGAGGAATGCCGCAGAGGATAATGACAACGTAATGATTAAAGCATTTGGTGAATAGTTAAGAACTCCATGGGATGACCTAAAGGATTTAGACAACAAAAGTTTTGGATATGTGCTCGAAAATGAAGATGATGATGCGTGTGATAAAGAAGTTGAAGAATAAAGTGAATACTTGGGAAGAATCACATAGGCATTGGTGTTTATCAACGAAGAACTGGAAGGAGATGATGACACAGCCGCAGTGAAGTCAGTCAGTTCTCATAGGATGCAAAGGAACACATCAAAAGGAACTATTCCTTCCAATTCCTCACAATTTTCCAACAACATTGATACTGCCGGGAAGAAAAAACTGTGTCTAAAACTGTCCCAGGTGGAAACTAAGAAATTTTCTGCAAAAAGACATGAATTGAAAGAGTTTTGGGACAGTTTTATGCGTGCCATCTACAAGAATAATGAGTTAGCAGATGTTGACAAAATGCAATATTTGAAAGGTATTTGGAAAAGCTTGCCATATCAGTTACTGCCAGTGTTCCCGTTTCAAATTCAAACTTTCATAACGCGGTCGATCTGTCAAAGAAAAGATTTTCAAGGCCATGTATGCTGGAACATGCTCACATTACTCAGATAGTCGTCATACAGCCTTTTATGGTGATGATGTCATTCGATTCCGAAAGTTTATAGATCAAATCGAGACGCATCTTTGTGCCTTGGAGGCTCTGTGCGTTGACCAAGAGACATACTCGAAGATTGTGGTGCCTGTTTTGGCAGAAAGATTGCCCAAATCTTTAAAGTTTAATATGATAAGATCACAGCAAAAGAGCGTACTGGAATGGAGATTACAAGAGTTTATCATGGAAATGAATTTAGAATTAGAAGTCTTGCAGAATCATGCTGGAGATGAATGGACTACCAAGCAAGATGAAGCAAAAAAAATAAGATCAAGAGGACTGAACATTGCCATTGCTCTTTCCTCGCCTGAGGGCAAGCCTAGATATGTTTATTGCTCTGGAGAGCACAAACCAGGAGAATGCACGGTGCATAAGGACGCATGATGCATACGGACCTTGAGGACAGGAAAAGCATCCTTAAGAAATCTTCTAGGTGTTTTGTTTGTCCTAAAGTTAACCAAAGATCTTTTGAATGTAAATCAAAGCCTAGGTGTTCTCAGTGTATGGCTAAGCATCATGTCTCCATTTGTAGCGACGCTTCATTTTATCCACAAAATAAGTGCCTATTAGTGCCACAGGGAGTCAGTTAAGCCCCATGACCCCAGCTTGGGTTGGTGTGCAGGGGACAGTGTAGCCTTACAAACGGCCTTGACCAATGTGAGTGGTAAAAAAGAATGTAATGTGAGAGTGCTTTTTGACTCTGGGAGCCACAGATCTTTCATTTCCGCCAAGGTTGTAGAAAACGTAGGATTAAGGCCAGTGCAAAGCAAAAATTTGAGGATACAGGCTTTTGGATGTAGAGAAACAGATGACTATGTGAGAGAAATAGTAGAGTTTTGTCTTGTGCCTTTGAGGGGAGAGAAGAAAGTGAAAGTTTCTTATTTCATTGTTGATGATAAAACTAGTATTACAAGTATTCATGTTGAAGAGGTTTATCCTTACTTGCGCATGATATATTTTTCAAATGTTTCTAGGTTTGATGATCAACTTAGCATTTTGGTTTTAATTGGTTCATTCTTTCAATGGGAATTTATAAAGCAAGACGAAATACGAGGGGGCCATGTGAACTGGTGGTAATCAATACAACCCTCGAATGGGTTCTGTCAGGACCCTTATGAGGTGAGAAATTTGATTCTTCTCCAGACTGCTCTGTAAATGTTTGTCAAGCGAACCTTCTGAAAAGTGATAATTGACGAGCAGGCCAACAAACTTTGAGATTTTGATAGCTTAGCATAAGTCCTAATGATAATGTTAATGAAGCACTTCTTGATGATATTGTATTCACAGGACAAATATGTTTTTTATCATTGCCATGGAAGGCAGGACATGGTCCTGTGCCTTTGAATTACAACTATCGTGTTACTAGATTGAAATCACACGTTCAACGGCTTCCTAAGACTTTTATGAGTATGACAAGATTATGTAAGAGCGGTTAGAAGTAGGTATCGTATCTAGGGTATCAGAAAGGGAGGACGCAGAAATATTTTGTGCGTGAAACTGCAGAAACAACAAAGTTTAGAGTTGTTTATGATGCTTCTTCTAAAGGCAAAAACACAAGAAACCCTTTCAATGATTGCCTGTATGAGGATCCATTAATTTTTGACATTCTTTTATGGTTCAAAGATGTATGAGTTGCTCTTGTTGGTAACATAGCCAAGGCATTTTTGCACATTGAAGTTAATCCTGTAGATCATGACTGTTTGAGACTTCTCTGGATAAATGATGTCAGTGGGAAAAACCAGAGATTATTGTGCTCAAATTTAATTCAGTTGTTTTTGGCGTTAATTGTTCGCCATTCACTTTAAATGCTGTTTTGCATCATCATCTTTCTCCATTTCAGGAGGCTGACCAAGAGTTTGTCAAACAAATGTCACAGTCTTTCTATGTCGATGACCTTGTCACTTGTTGCCCAAATGGAGTAGAAGCATATTCTCTTTTTTTAAGGCAAAAGGGCGAATGATGAAAGGGAGACTTTCCCCCAGAAAAGTTGACGACAAAAAGAGAAAAAAGGTGATATCCAAGAAGAGCAATCGTTTGTCAAAGAATCATAAGAACTCCGGGAGGAGACAGGAGGAAAGATATCAAAGTTTTAGGTATACTCTGGGACAATTTGAAAGATTTGCATGAAGTTTAGGTAACAAAGATGGCTACAAATAGTCAGGCAAAAAGAACCAGCAAGAGATCCATTTTAAGCACTTTAGCCATGTCATTTGACCCTTTGGGTTTAACAAGCTCCATAGGAGTGCAAACTAAAATTCTTTTTCAGGAGCTTCGCAAAGAGAAACTTGAGTGGGATGACCCAATCTCTGAGAGCAAAGTTGTGAAGTGGGAGGAATGGATACATGATCTAAATGAAGTGAGGGCACTGACAGTTCCAAGGTGTGTGTATAAGAAAAATGAGGGTGAGTAGTGAGTAGAGGGCATATTGTGCCGCAATGTATCGTGTCTGTGAAACAACAAATGGTAAGTACCCAGATCTTCTATGTTCTGAGACAAGGGTAGCTACACTTAAATATCTTACCATTCCACGCCTTGAACTAATGTCAGCAAGAATCTGAGCTGTTTGCATGGACAATGTTTACAAGGCACTGTGTTCTCAAGTCACCAATGACAAGGCAAGGTATTGGCTGGACAGCAAAACTGCAGACATAGGATTTAGAGGGCTGTGAGCATTGGTTTTGAGAGACTGCAAGTTACCATAAATTACCGATAAAGTGCCCTGGATGCTTATTTAAAAACAAAACTTTTTGAATGGGCGCTTATTCGGACCTGGGCAGTTATGAAGAAAAGGACAAACAGATACCTAAACATGCATCATCTTTCCACGGAATAGATTAAAACATAATGTTCTAATCAATCAACACATCTTCATCGTCATCCGTATCGTCATCTAAAAGCATAAACTCTAGAGCTGCTGCATCCACGTCTTTGCTGTCCAGACCTTTCGAGAATTGGTTTTAATCAGACTCACTTAAAATGGACAGTTGTAACTTCAGTGATTCATGACCTGAAAAACAAGGTTGTGATTGTTTAAAACAGTGTATTTTTTCATCATAAGACCCATCGTTTAGCAATGACAAGCTACAGACTCGGAATGACTTTGTTATGATTTCTTGTGGAAGTGACTGCAAGGCCTTTACGATGCATTCTGTTACACACTTCCTAGGAGGTGCCTGAAGATTTCCAGCTGCAATGTTCCGTTGCAAGCCATTTGTCGTAGAAATCAGCGACTTTCGTGTAACAAATAATCACTCAATCTAGTGTTCTAATGTGAAACAATGATATCACAGTAGCACTCATTTGGCACAAAAGTGGACATTTTGGCACCTTTGCGTAAGACCAGAGTCAAGAAACAAATACTCAAAACGTAGATTATAAACTACCAAAATTAAAAATATCATCGTTACAAAATTCATATGTCACTCACTATCTTTTCCACTATCACATGCACCATCAACCTTCTCAGTTGTGGGCCCAAATTAAGGGGTTCCGACTTCGGGATCTTTTTCAACAGGTACATCTTCTATGTTGTCGTATTTGATGACATCAAAAGACATCCATTCCAGCTCTTGCATCTCCAAAACGCCTCGCGTCGTCTCGCTGCAACTTGCGGAGTGATCTAACTCTTTCAGCAACGTTCTCTTCCACATACCATGTGTTGTTGCTTTCTGCATTGTCGTCAACACGCTTACAGGACCGGCGATGCATCGACATCGTTCTGATCGTACAAAAATACATGTCGCAAATCAAACACATCCGTTTTTTCAAACCTTCCCTTATAACAGCCGGATTAAATGCATGATACCGGATTCCTAGAGGATATTTTTCCGGAAAAATGTGGGGATGACGCCACTCAAAAGATACATTTGAGGAAATGTTACGTATTAAAAGAGCCACGACTCCCACCAAAACCCCCCTCACCCCACTAAATATATTACTGTTATAGATCTTCCTATTATGTATTTAAATCCATGGTATGCTTACCTTTTAAGTTCTTTATAATTCGTTTACAAAAACGTTAATGATCTGCTTTATTACTTATTGTAAACTAAACCATGCTAAGTGAAATTATATTTGAACAATCTCTTTGTGGTACAAAACTTGAAAATCGCCTTTAAAATTTGCGACATTGCGCTAAAATGATACTTAAAAGCTTTTTTCGTCTGACACTCCTCAGAGTATGAAACGTCAGAAAGGAAAGTATATGTATATGACAACCTATTTATACAAAACATGTAGCAAAATTAGCCAATCATAAACAAGAAAGGAAACACAGAAAGAGAAATAAAGAAAAAAAATTTTGGAAGAGTCCAAGCGAAAAAACGAACTCTTTCCTGCCTACAGAGTACTGGTTTAGTTGTTTTAATGTAGACAGATTCCAAATTCCGCAAAATGTTCTTCTCTTTTAACATTTATGGAAGGTATACAAAACTCTAGGCCATGGCCTAACACAAATTCTTCTGCCTCAGACAAAGTGTAATTAGATAAATTTAAGATATGTTTTTTGGAATTATTAAATGTATTACCGTAACGTTTTTTAATCATGAAAGAAATATTGGAACGATGTCTTTAGTTAATTTTTCCGTCCGCTTGAGGTGTTGAATTCAGTTTTCACAATAAAATGTATCGACAAAAGGACGGGGAGGCAATGGGTAGCCCCTTTGGCAAATATTTTTGTCGGCTTTTACGAGGAGCGCATTCTAAAAGAAAACAACCAAAGGTTGTCTGTTTACTTTCGGTATGTTGATGACACCTTTGCCATCTTTAAAGCAGAGCGGGATCCGACAGGTTTTTCCAAAAACTTAACCAGTTACACCCAGCTCTCAAATTTACGGTTGAAAAAGAACAAAACTGTTTATT
>JANTCA010004801.1:0-10047 GCA_024741275.1 Chironex yamaguchii
AAGTCCTTGGTATCACGAGACGAAACCCAGCGGTGGGTAAGGGGAAATTCATTAATTTTTCTGTGTTTTGGCTTAAGCCTTCATCAGTATCAGATACATGTAATACCTCAACAGACACAGTGCTTTTTTATATATACCGTAATGGCACGGAGGTTTGAGTGTTGGCTTTTAAGCCTGAGGATTGCAAGTTCGAGCCCGGCCGGCTCCCACTTAGTGCAGCTATTGTGGTAATGCTCCACTCTTGATAAATATATATAAAGCACTATATATATATAGTTTTGCGGAAAACAACCGTAAAATTGACCTTTTTGTGGTAAACTTGTAAGAGGAAATAAAAATATTTAGGTTTACAAGACCGATTCTACCATAGTCAGTCTGAAAATTTTTATAGGTTAGACCCTGCATAGGGCCGGCTGAGTGCCTAACATACACGTTTTTATCTTTATTGCGCCGTTTTGGCTAGGGGTGATGCAAAAAAAAACGACTAGCAAAATTATACTACTTGAGAAAACATTTTACTGTATATGACTGATTTTGTCAAACTTCGTCTGAACATTTTTATAGGTTAGACCCTGCATAGGGTATGTTTGTTCTTCATTGAGTTTCAATGAAGTTGCTGTGTAGTTTGGATTTTTAGATGAAGACATTACGTCTTTTGGACAATCTGCTATCTTGGCTGCTCAATGGCAGTTAAAATTGCCCCTGACGTCAATATCTTGTTTGGGTAGTTCGAAAGCATTCCATTTGATGACGAAAAATGGAAAGAAACCTACTTATCCCTCCCTCCAGATATCTTGCATGTGAGGAGTACTATCAATACTCAGTACCGGACCGGGACAATTATGGATAAGCAACATTCTAAGAATTCTTGGAAAAAATACTACAAGCATCAATTTGTTAAGTTCTTTAAAAGATATCACCATCGAAATGTCAGTTGCTTATTCATACAACGCTCTTCGCTTTCAACGAATTTCCCTTTTTGTAATAAAAGGAATTGTAAGCATTTGTTTAGTCGGGTATATTTTTGAGAGTCTGAAAAAAAGTAAGGTATAACTTTTTAATGCTTTTATGAACAAAAAAACATACGGAAGATAACCTTTTAATCGCTACCGAGCATAGAATTTGATTGCAATTTTGCAGATAGCAAAGATTTGTATTATCTACAGATTGTGCAAACCTAGCTACACTAGTTACTCTTCATAATGTAAGTTGCAAAATTGTCCGTGATAATACCATCTATAAACTGGCACTGCATAGTAGAAACCTGGATGATAAACACAAACTAGAATGGGATTTGAGAGAGTTACGATGAAAACAAAGGATACGAAGCTCAACTATCGTATGGGATTAGCCGCAACCAGTGTGTGCCAAACTCAGAAATACATGAAATATGCTGCAACATGCTGAAATGTGCTGCAACCCCACCTTTGAAATCATTGATTGAAATATTGAAGAACTGAAAGAAATAGACATTAGAATTCGCAAGATTTTGAGCATGAATAGTAGTTTCCTTACCAACAGCAACGTTGATAGATTGTACATTCCAAAGTACCACGGTGGAAGGAGTCTGAAGTCAGTACAGACGCTTTTTGAATGCAGAATAGCTTCCTTATGCACCCACCGGGAAATGCACAAGGATAGAAATGCTGCAATGAGCTTCATCTACAAACAAGAAATAAATCACTCAATGCGTGTACGCAGATTAAAAAATTAGCTAGAACTTTTAGAATTTTTTTAAAGCAAAAAACGTAAAAAAAATGCTCTTCAAGCATTGAAGACATCACACATGTTATCAGCTCGTGTCTAATGATGTCAAGCCGCTATTACCTGCCCATGTGCCACAACCAAGTCATGAAAGCCGTTTTCATGTCACATTTAAAGAAGCACGCAGGTGAAGGGGTACAGTTTGCAACATGAATTTATCGAGTAACATTTTAATTATGAATACTGGTGGAACATTCTGATCAAACCTTCAACAAAATTGGCTCATAACAAACCTGATGTTTTGATGAGGAATAAAGCAACAAAAACATGTGCAGTTGTTGAGATAAGCTGTCCAGCTGATGTAAATATCATGAAGAAAACAAAAGAGAAACTTGACAACTATGTAGCCCAATTAAGAAACTTGCAAATGCTATACCAAGACTACAAATTCAAAATAGTTTCTGTAATAATCGGTGCACTGGGCTACGTCCCAAAGGATTTAAAAGCCATCTTGGAAAAATTAAAGTTTGATGAGAAAGAAGCAGAAAGCGTCACCAGACAATCTTGATCTCTGTCAAAGTCGTGAAAACATTTATGGAATTTAAAATCTAAAAACTAGCCAAGAACTGTTGTTTCAGATCCTCAAACCTCTTGTAGTTTTTTTTAACTTTTTAAAATTTTTTTTACAGTTTTTGTTGCATGGTTTAGGACTGGACTATTTTTTTTTGTACATACAATTTTAATAGCGCAACATATGAATGAAAGCTTACTTTCATATAATCGAAACAGAGATAGCAGAAAACAATTTGAGTGGACATAAGAATTAAACGAAGACCTGTATAAATGTTACAAAAAAACTAAAGAAGACCCAAGTATTGGATATCTGAATCGCATGAAAATACTTTGGGATAAGAGATCAGGCTAGTCGAATCGAAAAGCATAAGATCACCATGGACACTAACCTGCCCAACAGAGGCTACCAACAGTCGACCATGTTGAGAATAATTCAAATTCCAATGTTACAGAGAGTAGCTTAGATATGGGTATTGAAAATGATATCGCAGAGAAACAACAGCATGTACAAACTGACATAGACAATCAAAACCAAACTTTAGGAATAAACAGTAGGCTGAGAGAACAATTAAATGCTTAGCTAATAAATCAATTACGAAGCTTATCAGGGCAAGAGTACTGATGACTGTGTAATTCCAACAACGTCAAACAAGAAAATTGTCAAAGATACACTGAGTACAGTTAATTCTATAATAAAAGACCACCTAAAAATGTTGAATGCTTCACTATGAGATATCAACTATTCAATCTGCAGCATGGTGGTAGAGCTTATCAATAAGCTCTAATTATGAAGCTCTATAAAAAAATTTGGAAGTACAAAAATGAGCATTTTGGAAACAAGACTTACTACTCTTAAACAAGAGAAAATCTGAAAGATTGAACTACCAAAAGAAGCTCCATGTGCGAAAACAGATCAACAGACAATTTTTAGATAAGCTGTAAAAGCTCTACCAGTTGATGAAGGGAGAGACCAATCAAGCAAAGAATATCCCCCCAAAAGATGACGTAAACAGTTCTGGAAGAACATATGGCAAGATAAAGGCGATTTCAATGAAGAAGCTCAATGGGTAAAAAAACATTGAAGAAACATATTGACCAAAAGCAGCACAAAGAAAATATACCAACACAAAGTCGACACTAGATACTGCAATCAAAAAGTATGAATGTCAGTAAATTACCCGGTCATGACAAAATAACAGCTTACTGGTTGGGGAATTTGACTAGAAACAGAAATACCCTTGCCCATCAAAAAAGCAACATTGTACACAACGACGAACTCTACCAACATGTTTAAGCAGTACTGACACAATACTTTTACCAAAAAATCAAGAAACCCACTTTGCAAAAATTTATAGACCAATTGCTTGACTAAACATTTAGTATAAACTACACACAAGCTGTATTAATACACTTTTAACATGCCGAAGAAATTAAGTGATCACTCAGGAGCAGGTTGCTGGGAAGAGAGGTGTATGGGGCACAACAGAGCAACTTATGATGAATAAAAGTATACAAAAGGGATTTAAAACAATGCAGGGCAATCTTTACACAGTATGGCTTGACTACAAGAAAGTGCACGACTCAATACTAAACAAATGGCTCCATTATAAACTAACTTACAAAAGTTCCAAACACCTGATTACAGCCATCAAGAACTGAGTCGTGGTATACCAAGCTCCACCTCTATGGCAAAAATGAAACCATCACTACAGACTTGATAAAGATTGTAAATGAATATATCGAGGGGACAGTCTTTTGGTTATTTTGTGTGTATTGTCATTAAATCTGCTCTCGCGTATGCCGCAAAGAACCAAGGGTATGCCTATGGTAAGAATTGTCAGCACTTCCACACCCACATGGTCTTTGTGGATGATTTAACATTACACAGTGAAGACCTAAACACACTAAAACTTTGGAAGAGACAAGTGCTCATACCTAGGAAGGGGAAGATTTTAAAATCTGACGAGCCACTAGAAATCATTCGTTTCAAAATAGCACCTCTGAAATCAGTTAACCATTACAAATACCTCGGCAGGGATAAAAACATGTCGTATTATGGACCACGAAATAAAGAGAGAATCTCGAGAGAATACCTTACTCGTGTGAAAAAGATCTGGTCATCAGAGTTATCTGACTATAACAAAGTAACTGCACACAACATCTTTGCTTTCCCTGTTATAACGCCGACTGTTGGGTTAATTGATTAGACAATTGCAGACATTGAGCAACTAGACATCAAAACCCGAAAAAAACCTTCATTAACTGGAAACTTTCACCCCAATTCAGATAAAGCTAAACTTTACATCAGTAGAACCAAAGGTGGGAGAGGGTTGAAAAGTATCGGGACTCCCTTTGTGTCTCAATTCCACATCCCATTTTGTTGGATACGTAGATGCAATCATGGATCAAGAGATACCTACGAGGCACTTACGACACACACGCCAAATCAGCCAAGGTCTGAGCTAAAATTGATAAAAATTGCAGATTTTGCCATGCTTATATAGAAGATGTAGTCCACGTGATCAGCATCTGTCCTAACGTCTCAGCAAGGTATTATCTACCGTTTACACATGATGCTTTGGCAAAATACTTACTGAGAGCCATTATCAAGGAAAATCACAAAAACTATAGCTAAAATGTTACAAGAGTGCCTGACTACGTCAAAAGAATCGACAACGTAGGATATTGCTAGAACCTACCAGTATAAACCATCACTAAGGTCACTCATAGCAAGCCAGACATTATCATATGTGATAAGGCAAAAATTCTGCACTGTAGTTGGGTTTAGGTGTCCATCCGATTTTAACATCACTAGCACGCGACACTCTAGCCAGAAGTAGAAAGAAAAAATACCCAATGGATTCAAAAGATTGAGGACTCGATTGACAATACGATAAAGCTCACTGGTACACTGAGTGCAGTAATTCCTTGTAGAAAATCAAATGTATACACAAAAAACAGCAACGATTTAAAGAGATGTTCCCCAAGAGATATGGCAACACTAAGTTGCAAACGCTAGAGTATCAACTGGATTTACATTTAATTTTAAGTTTTACTGTACTTACTGTATTTGACCTTGATATTGCAAAGCATCCAGTAGTATAAAGTAATCTTCATTGCAAAGAGTAAAGCCTGTTCTGTCTGTATAAGTTTAAGCTCGATGCCAAATCTTACGCTGGAAGAAACAATTTACAAAGGAATGAAGTATGCTCTGAATCACAAATTTAAGTACATGAGTCTTGTACTTGATCTTACTTACGGGAGACATAGATATGAACCCAGGGCCGACAAGGAGAGTTAAAGATCCTTGCTCAATTTGTCTTAAAGGATGCAAAACGAAGGTTAACGTGTCTGACTGCTGCGATTCATGGCATCATACCAAGTGCATTGGCATGTCAAATGTGGAGTATGTTACATTAGGAAAACCGGGTGCTCGATGGGACTGCATCCGTTGCTTGTTTCCAAATACATTCACATATCAAAACTGTGGTGAAGTGATACGTAATACAACTAGGTGAGGTGCGAAAGAAAGAAAATTTGTTTAACAATCTTTTTGTGGTACAAAACGTGAAAATCGCCTTGAAAATTTGCGACATTGCGCTAAAATCATACTGAGACACGTTTACCATCTTTAAAATAGAGCTGGAATGCGACAGGTTTTTCCAAAAACTTAACTAGTTACATTTACGGTTGAAAAAGAACAAGATTAATTACTACCTTTTCTTGATGTTTTGGTGGAAAAAACTGACACTAATTTGCTAACAACAGTTAGCCGAAAGGCTACTTTTACTGGTCAGTTCATTCATTGGTATTCTTTTTGTCCAAAAAAAGGAAAATCAACCTCGTCAGAAAACTTGCTCATAGAGCACTTTGTATCTGTTCAAAATGTAAATTAAATTCAGAGCTAGGAAAAATAAAATCTATTTACCTTGAAAACAGGTATCCAGAGCATGTTGTTTCTAGAAATCTTCGAGAAAAGATCACTGATTTTGAAACTGAAAAGTCTTTTGGGCCTCAAAAATGTCCTGTATACCTAAAACGTCCTTGGCTAGGCAATGTTTCTATCGGCATAGAAATAGATTAAAAAAGCTGTAGTTAAGTGTTTCTCTGCTGTCAATCCAAGAATTGTTTTCACGACTAGGAAGATCTCTCTTTCTTTGTTTCCTTTCTTGTCTAGGATTGGCTAGTTATTATGTTTCGTATAAGTAGGTTGCCATGTACATATACTTTCCTTTCTGACGTTTCATACTGTGAAGAGTGTCAGACGAAAAAAGCTTTTTAAGTATATGTTTCCAAAATTAAAATGCGACCTCAGGGTAGCCCATCTGAATGCAAACTAATTATACAGTAGGTTGGATTCAGTGAAAGAACTACTCTAACATACCTCTCTCGATGTATTGGGTTTAACAGATACTTGACTGACATCAGATATCGATGTTGACGAGCTAGAAATTCAGGGTTATTCAATATTTTGCGAGAACAGAGGGACAAAGGGTAAGTCAGAAGGTTATTATTTCCATAAAAAATTGCCTCAAAGTTGTACCTCTGCAAAACACACTGGATACTGATATTGAGGGAAAATTGATAAAATTCGAAAGACCACGATGCAAGCCAATGATCATCAGAACTTCTTAAAGACCCCAGACTTTGATTCTTATAAATTCATTACAGCTTTTGAGCAACTCATTTACAAGCCTTGATACAGGCAAAAACGAGATTATAATTATGGGCGATATCAATATTGTAAAATGAGTTCACATTGCAACGATTTTTCATCTCCTTTCTATTGTCCCATGACTTGCAGCGAATATTTTAAAAGGCGGCAAGGGTGACTGATCATTCAGAAACTCTAATAGACATCATTTGCATTAACAATAAACACAGACTTTTCAATGGGAAGTAAATGATACCAACTTGAGTAACCACAGTATCCTCGTTTGCATTTTGAAAGGTGGTGATCTCAAGACACCTTTTCGCACACTTGAATATCCTTCTTACAAAAAGTATAGCAAAGAACAGTTTTCCAACGATTTGAAAGAAATGCCTTGGAAAGAAATTGATTCAATTGGATGTATTGATGAGGTTGTCAAACACTGGGAATTACTTTTCAATAAAGTAAAAGTAGTCACTTTTCAAATAGTAAAAGATTTTATGACACCTTGTATAAGTCCTCCAATTGAGATGTGACAGACTCTACTATCAAACAAGGGATAAAAATGTAGGTCCCATTGTTATTGCTAAATGTACAGAAAGTTTTGCAATCATATAAATTGTTTGAAAAAGAGGCTGAAATTAGAGCACTTTTGCAGAATGATTGAACAAAAACGGAAGTTTGGGTATGAGGAAATGCCTAAAAGACACCCTTCCTCAGTCAGCCAACCATTCTGTTTCTGTTACCAAATCCGGAAAGAAAGTCCTGTCTAAACCAGTTTACATTGCTGAAGTATTTAACATGCATTTTAGAACAATAGGCCAGAAAACTGCAAAGTCCTTCAGGAAACGGAATAAAGCTGCAAGAGTACTTTTGCAAAAGAAGACAGATAGCAGTTTCCAACTACATCTAGTAACAATCAATTTTGTGAAAATCCAACTGCAAACCTTAAAAACAAACAAAACAATTGGCTTAGACCAAATCAGTGCAAAGCTATTAATAGATTCTGCTGACATCATTGCACCGTCCCAACAAGCCTTAATAAACAATTCGCTTCTTGAAGGCAGATCTTCCAGAAACTTGAAATCTGCAAAAAATTTTGTAAGATAGTCTGTAATAATTACAGATCCATTTCAATTTTAAGTATCACAAGCAAGATAATTGAGCGAGCAGTTCATAAGCAATTATACGAATTCTTGCAAGTAAATAATCTCCATTTCAAAGATCAATTCGAATTTAGAAGCAAAATGTCCACAAGCTCTGCTCTTTTGTAATTTACAGACAGTCTGATGAAAAGCATGGATGAATGTCGTGTATCTGGTGTTGTGTACTTAGATTTATTAAAATGTTCGATGCAGTGGACCATTCCTTGATGCTTTTGAAGTTGACAGTGTTTCTACAGCTTGTCTGAAATGTTTTGTCCTTTCGTAGTCAGAGATCGCAGCAAATATCTGTGGGAGACGCTCTCTCATCGAAAAGAAAGGTGAAGATTGGCATACCACAAAGCTCGGTTTTACTTTTTCTTATTTTCATCAACAACTTGCTATCAGAACAATACTCAAACAAAATCTTATTTTCTGATAAGACAGCAATCTATTACTGTAATGAAATCCAGAATAAGATGAATGAGGACCTGGCTCTTGTGAAAGCATGGCTAAATGATCACCGACTGACATTAAACATCACCAAATCAAAGTTTGTTGTAGTTGGAAAAAAGCAGCAGTTAAAACATTTCCATGATCTGACATTAAGTTGGGAATTAAGTTATAAATATCTTCGTATAACAATCTATGAAAATATGACATGGGGGGATCCCACTTCTTAATTGCAGAAAAAAGTAACAAAAGGATAGATTTGATAAAAATAATAAGTTATTTAATCCCTAGGGCACAATGTTTGGTGAACGCAATGATAATACCATTGTTTCTTTATGGAGATACTGTGTGAGGGGATAGAATTAACCAATGTTTGATGAAGACTCGGCAAGTTGTTCATAACAAATGTACCAAGCTGATAATGAACACAAAGCCATATCACTCAAGCACAAAAGCCTTGGATTTACTGCAATGGAAATCTGTAGACTTCAGACGAAAGTTCCATCAATATGCCACTGTTTACAAGTCAAACAAAAGTGATCAAAGCTACAACTTTAGCAATAAAGCAGGAAAAGACATGAACAACACCCAGACAAGGAACAATGAACAGTATTCTCCATTCTCAAAGTAAATACAAAGTGGGGGACGCAAGTGCCATCCTATAAGTTTATTGCTGACTCGAATAAATTAGGTGTAAGACAGAAGGAAACTTTAACATTTTCAAACACAAGTTTTGGACAATATGAACTTAATGAATATTTGGATTTTATGCAAAGAATGCCTTAAATGAATCGCTACAGTTAGTTAGTTAGTTAATTATAAAACCCTCATGGAAAGCACTTTCGGGTGACTGGGGCTACCCTCTATAAACACCATTATTATTATTACTTCTACTTTGGAAGCAGTGAAGAACAAAGTTGTCTATGCTGATCTTTCTGGGTACCTCAGCCCCTCAGTCATAACCGGGCACGAATTTTGTTCCGACCTTCTTTTAAAAGTATCTAGTAAGTGCCTATACATCCTGGAACTGACTGTTGGCTTTGAATCAAATCTCCAGGATAACTCACTACGTAAAAAGCAAAAGTATAATAACTTGATTAAAGAGTTGGAAAATCAGTATGACTGAGTCAAATTCATCAACCTATCAATCAGTACTCTTGGAACATTTGCTAAAACGTCAAAAGATTTCATCAGTATGTTAAAGGATTTAGGATACGACAGTAAGGCAAAGAACTACAAATATAAAATTATGAACATTGGACACACCCAGAACTAATGAAATTTTAGAAAAAGCAATTGTAATTCTTGAGAATTTGTGTTAGTTAAGGTTTTTTCCCGCATTAAAGATTCAAGTAGTCAATTCCAAGTTACCTGTAAAGTGAGACTTAAAATTGTATTTTAACGTCATAAAGAAATAAATTGAGTTTACACTATTACTATTATTATTATTATTATCATTATTATCATTATTATCATTATTATCATTATTATCATTATTATCATTATTATCATTATTATCATTAT
>JANTCA010004802.1:0-10047 GCA_024741275.1 Chironex yamaguchii
TTTGTAGTACGGCTGCAACCAGACACTATGCATCTGTTTGGCATCTTCTTTTCTCGGGAAAAAAGTCCTACAGAATTACGGTCGTTTATGCATTTTTCTATGAGATTTTGTTATAGAAAATTTTGCCTGTTCCTGCTTAGACGTCACGCAAACTGAAGCCCAATCTATCTAAAAGTTTTCAGATTTTAGTCATTTCCAATTCACTAAAAATATACTTGTCAAAACTGAAACAGGTGTAGGTCCACTTTAAACTTCATTGAACTCCATGATTTGACAATTAGATTTCAGCCGCTGTTTTGTTATACATTTTCGTTTTTAGATAAAAACCAGAAACTTAAAGGAGAATCAAAATGATTTTCTGTGTTCTTGACCTTGATTTTTTTAATAAGCCCCCCTCCAATAAGCCCCCCTCTGGAACCTCGAAAATTAAATAACCTCCCCGCGGGCTTAATAGAGCTTTGACGGTAATTGATTAACACGTGGTTTGAATAAAACTATATAGTATCATCTGTCATTTTCTCCTGAAGCAACGTACTGCAATAAGAATCCATTTGTCAGTTATCAGCCTTGCACCATAAACGAATTTCTTTTGTTTTTTTCGCTCTGACAAGCCAAGTCATCCATGAACATTTCTCAGGGGTGACCTCACGCCCACCAGCAACTTTAGTTACTCGCAAATCCACAATTCTTACAAAGATAAAGGAGAGAGGCTAAATAGTTAATTTCAAAATCGAGGCCCGACCACATCTTCAAATTCACAATTGCCGCTATTAAGGTCTACAGTAACAGAGTATGGCAGTTTCCGAAGAGATCTCGGGTGTGCAAGGTCAAAATTTCAACTGTACAAGTATGCATATTGGTTTGAGAGTGCATTTAATTTGCTTCAAACAATAGGACACTCTCTGCTATGGCCTTTTCTAAGTGTGCAGGGACATTTTAGAAAGAATATCTCGGGTGTACACTTACCATAGTCTGCAGACCGAACGTACACTACAACAACCCTGGTTTTATACTCGTTCACGTTTTATTTCCAAACCTAGAAACAACATGACATTTACTTTTTAAGCGGTAGGTATCACTTTTGTTCTGCATTTAACTACACTAGCCGCAAATGAGAAAATTGGAAGGAAATCTATTCCTTTCTATAAGTGTGTCGTTTTATGTTCCTTATTATTTTTGTTCTGAGTTCGTTCATTGTCAATATGTTGCTGTGTAATACAATGTTCCCTTGGTATATTGTCTTGTTAATTATCATAAATTATCATAAACTTTCAGTTCTGCATGCAATATTGCTCCTTGTGTTTTTGCCTGATAGTAAAGTTTGTTTTTCTTGACTATGTATGTCTCTTCTGTTTAGGTAATTGTTTATACCTCACAATGTTAGCATTTTATTAAATAGCGTTTAACAGTGGATTGATGTACTTGTGCTTTGCCATGTTAAACATGCGTATTGTAATGTGCCTTCATCATATCCACAATGTCATATTCGTTAGCAGCCGTTATATTTCAGATGTTATAATTCTTTTAAACCGTATGACATGTTACCAGTTCTAAACTTACATTAGTTAATTGATGTAGGCAACACTATAAAAATGTAGAGGATAAAAATTTGTTGAAAAAGTTTCATTACTGAGTTACACATGCACATGAGACTGTAACGTATTGTTATTCGCAGTAGATTTCCGCAAAATTATCCTACTTTGCTGAGCAAATGGACACAGCAGCAAGACGGGAATGTTGGAGATCTACAATGTTTTTTGTACTGTGTAAAAAGTATTCTACAGCCAATTATTACTTTTGTAAAATTGAACAATTTACAGTCACCAAGAGAAATGATCTGAGTGTATTTTTGATTTTCCCATGCACTTGTATGTGGGCCGGTTTAGTTCAAAAGTAAATTGAATTAATAAAATTGATACATCTTGAATTATTTGTTGCCTTACTTCTGTCGCTGTAAAATGATATAAAGTTAATATAAGGAGTTTTCCAATCAATCAACTTACATGCTAAGAATTAATTATTTGGTAAAAAGATAATTAATTATTGTATAAGTTAAGAGTAAATTATTGTGCACACGCAGGATTATTGGGCGAATCCCACAATTCACTGCTCCCTTGATTTTTGGTGGCAAAATTGGATAGGGCCTAAAACTGGATATCCTAATGCCAAGATCCTGACGTATTCGTCGCTTTTATAGGGAAAAAACAAAAGAGGACTGTCGTTGTTTTTCAGAAGTTTATATTCTGTTTTAAAACTTTTTGTCTCCGAAGAGGATCTTCAAAATATATCCGAAGATGACTTTATCGAAATCCAAGAGAGACTCACTGATGCTTCCTTGACTTTGGCAATGTTGGTTGCTGACATGTCAAGTATGGAAGTTGGAGAAGTTGCAGGACTCGATGTAAACGTACGAAACCGACTTTTGATCTAAAAAAGGATGTTTGAGCAATAGTTGATATCATATCAAGTTTTATTCGTGAAGGAGAGGATTTGTCTTCAGAAGCTCCGTATCGCACGCAACCATCACAGCAAACTGCAAGCAATATCGGTCGTCGTCTCTTACCAGTTACTAGAGATCAACTAGAGCATCTCCGTTCTTTGCACTTCTCTTGGCAGAAAATTTCAAAATTACTGCGTGTAACTATCTCAACGATTCAGCGAAGATGATCAGAGTTTGGTTTAGAAGAAGATAACAGCGACATCACAAATGAAGAGGAGCTCGACTCAATTTATCGCAGTCTAGCCAACAACTCTGGTGATAATATTGTAACGCCGAATCTTGGAAGAAAGAGGATCATTGATGCTCTGAGAAGCAGAAGCTTAAGGATACAGAGTTGGTGATTCAGCGAATATATTCACAGAGTTGACCCAGTAGGTACAGCTTTGCGTCGGAAGGTCGTGATTCACAAAAGGAAGTACTATTTGCCTCTGGCATATTGATTCAGCTCATAAATTGATCCGATGGAAATTCATAGAGCATGTTTGCATTGATGGGAAAACAAGGCTAGTCATTTATTGCATTTGTACCAACAACAAGAAAGGAGAAACGGTGTTTTCAAATTTTGAGTAAGGTGTTCAGAGATGGTATCTCCCATGAAGGGTGAGATCGGACTACGACCTGGTGTTGCTGCTTATATGATAGAAAATCGTGGAACTGGCAGGAGAAGCATCATAATGGGTTCTTTGGTTCATAACTGCAGAGTGGAGCGCACCTATCGTGATGTAAACAGTGAAGTGTTGGTGCTCTATGTCAGGTTTTTTGAATATATGAAAACTCAAGCAATTCTTGATCCTCTGGATGACATCAACATGTTTTGCCTCCACCATGTCTTTTTACCTCGTATCAACCGTTCTTTGCAGGAGTTCGTCACTCAAATGAATAATCACTCAGTCTATGCTAAAATATATTTGTCAGATATGGGAACAAGGCACTTTCAGCCATGGAAGATCCTGACAGTTTTGGTATTGAACCGAAAATTATTCCTCACGTAGATGATGATTATTATCAGGTGTCCGTTGATCCCCCAGCCTCCCAAATGTCACAAGAGGAGATTGCAAAGCTACCTGACCCACTTTAGAGTGACAACAATTAAGGCCTCAACACTTACTTGCAGTGTTTGACCATTGCTCATTAATATAGTTTGGAGATCTAATATCTTTACGACAGTCCCGTCAGATCAAATTGATTGTGCCTATTCTTCTTCTACATTTGCATATTTTGCAAAGTCCCGTATTTTATATTTTTACCACCAGAAAGCAAAATCTGAGTCACCTGACTACTGTGCTTTGGATTTAGAAAGAGACATCGCTTACCATTACTATGATTTCAGCAGTGTTGATATGATTATGTTATAGCAGGTACTTGTGTTTTTTTTCTGATAATTTGGTTCGTGTACTTAAGTAGATCAAATGGATTCTCATAATGTTATTGTTGTATGATTATTGCTCGAACGAAATTTGTTCTTTTGAAATTACAGCAGGTTCCACAAATGTGAGTCCACGATCGAATTTGTTCAAATTTGTCATTTATTAAAAAGAAACAAAAACTTAGTTTGAGGTGACGTCAAAAAATATATTTTTGTTGAGACCGTGACACATGAGAAATGATGAGTTGCTTTGAAAAAATGGTAATATCAATGATTTTAGTGACTGCTGAAAAACCCAATGTGATACGTTGATTCACACTCTTTGACTTGCCTGCACGTGACGAATAGTGGCGTAAAAGGTCTAGCATAAGGACGTAAAAAGTCCACAATGTCTAGCATAGGCATGCACACAAAGAAAACATATAAATTTACTCACCAAAAAGAGTATTTTTGTGTAATGTGTCATTTTCACTCCCTCTAAAGCCGCTTGTACGAAGTGCTTGGCAGTGCACTGTGTTATGACAAGGTAAAAACCCTTTGTACCACTGTGATAAAGTGGAACACTGCAAAGCACTATACGCAGGCGATTCCAGAGAAAGTCAGAACCACACATTACCCAAAACACACTTTTGGTGAGTAAATTTATATGTTTTTTTGCAAAAAAAAAAGTAATGTTAAAATAAGTGCTTGTTAACATAAAAAACCCAATCACCTTCAAACTGGTGCAAAATACCTAGTCAATCGCCTATAGCAGATAAATGATCTACAATAACTGATAAAAATTTTCAACAAAACAGAGCTGTGATGAAACTATCAACATAATGGTTGCTTACAATTTTCCTGTATACATACTTTGAAGAGTCAATGCCAAATTGTATGATATCGAATTGTCAATCAATTCTGATGAATCTCATATTGTTGTCCAAAGGCTATAACTTCAATTTAAATATCTATTTACAACATCTATAATGCAGTTCTACAACTATTATTACACAAAAGTTGGCACATGCACTCTAGTATATTACGAATAGTGGGCACAAATTCAATCACAGCACTGCAAATAACATCAGTGCTAGCAAAAAGTTTCTGGGGGTGTTCTTGTTTTTTGCAGCACTGTGACTTGAGACAGTACAAATGAATTCAAATGAAACAACAATATGGTTACTCTCTTGTCAACACAATACATACATCTAGATACAAGGAATGGGCCAAGAATGTAGCCCCCATGACGGAAAAATTTGTTAACTTTATAATTGTAAGATTCTGGTAAACTCCATACTACACCATACAAAAGATAGGATAAGCAAAAGGTTCTAGTATTGTCAAATGCCCAGGGATGTCCAGGAATATTTTTTCAGCAAATACTCAGGGCTGTCGAGAAGGGTAGACGGTCAGGGTAGGAATAAAAGAAGACATTGCAATTGCCTTGGTGATCACATGTTTTGGAAACTTCGCCTACCTGCAAGTACAGCAGTGTTATCTTCCTGTTTATCACCCCAAAGTGCATCTTGTGATGCACGCGATTTAGCCTTTTCATGAAATCCTGCATTCAGGAACCGTTTCAAAATGTTCAGACGCATACTATAATGAGATATTTCTTGACCCATACTTATATTATTGTTTCAAATCAACACAAACATTGTCTGCATCTGATAATAACAACCAATGTCATACCATATAAGCCCATTGAAACGTACTGCAATTTTCCTCATTTGGAAAATTTGTGTTGAGATCAGTTGCAACTTTGCCAAGAACTTTGAGACCACATAGGGACAGTTGGCAGCAGTAAACTTTGAAAATGACGCCACCTGAGCTCAGAGGCACTGTTGCAGCCTGTTGTAGTTAATGTGTCACCATATCCTTCAAAAGGTCAACTAAAGGTTCCCTACGAAATTTGACAAAATGTATTTATGACTGGAAGCAAATCACCTTCTTCGTGGAATGAAATCAGACAAACAGTTAATGTCTCCTACAATGTACAGGCAGCTTATATTAGGGTAACAACAATACTAATTGGTCTCTTGTCGAGGAAGTACAGGTTCATCTAGTTGCACGTAGTCTGATTCAGTGTTATTCGGAAACAGAACATTTGATGGTTTACAATGGATTAATATTTGGGTGGAATTGGACAAAATTGGTCTGCAACATGAAACAGGGAATTGACTTTTGTAAAGATTAAACCGAAGAAAGTGCTAGACCATGCACACGTTTTTGACCCCAAGCTTGAACAGGAAACAGACAGTAACGTTCAATCGGGTTTCTGCAGAGCTCTCAATAAAGCATTCAATAAAAAAGTACAAGCCAGCATGGCTTTACTCTCATGTGTTAACAGTCAGGGGATATCGTACGTTCGTCAGACTTAACTATGTTATAACTGAGTACTGTATGTTACAAAGAAGATTATACTGCATATTCATATAACTTCACTCTTCATTGGATTCCAAAGTAATCCTGACCAAAACATAAGTCATACAATGAATACAATGACTCTGAATTCAACAAAGCATGAATATTAGTTGCCCTTGACAAATTCAGAACATTGATACATGTGTGCCAAGACAGAGTGAAGCAGTTTTATATACGTTTTCACTGCTCTCTTTACTAGCATTAGGATCTTCAATCTTGTCTTCTTTTGGAAGCAAAAACTTGCATTGTGGATTTTGATCAAAGCCAAGAACTGGTTCTTCGGATGCACTAGTTATAAACCAAAGGATGTGATTCAGTGTGATTTTGACGTTTCCAGATGCCCTTCTATTGGGAGCTACTTCTCTTATGTACTTAATGAAAACCTGGTAGATTCTCAAGTCTCAAAGAATTAAAACTTTCCTCAAAAAGCACTGGCTTGATAAGCTGCACATACAAACCACGGTTTGGCCACCTGGCCTGACAAGGTAAAGAAGTTCAGGAAACTTTGTCAGTGCAGACTGAATTCCAAGTGTTTCCATACGCTTTATGTAACTATCATTTGACATGGCTGACATCAAGCCTTTCATTAATGCTTCACTCAGAAATGATGTTATCTGCCCGTTTTAGAGCATTGCAATTGCAAACATTTGACCAACATGATAACATTCCTTTCACATTAATAATATTCATCAAAGTCTTTAGCCTTAATCTCTTTAAGCACAAGGTGGATGCACTCTTTCCTCTGACCTCCAAGTTCAACACAATCTTCTCCCGTGAAATCAAACTGAAACGTATTTGTTGGATCTAATATATAGGAAAGTTCATCAAAGGTGCTTGCTAAAATGTTGTTTACAGTGACATAATGTGTTTCTCCTTCTGGTATGGCATCCACAGAATCGACCTCAATAGTTGGCTTATTAATAAGCTGCCCTGAATTAGATTGATTTGATAAATCGAATGCATTGTCCTGGTTACCAATTTAATTTGACAGTGATGTTTTAAATCACTTCTTGTGAAATTTGACTGACGTCTGCAGCCTGTGCCCGATACATTTTGTTGTTATGTCCGCCATACCGACTTCAAGTCAACATGCACTGAGATAACAATGCAATGCAGAAGTGGTGCAAAAATGAAACTTGACGGGAGAAGTGAATTGTGGGATTAGCCCAATAATTCTGCGTGCGTGCAATAATGAATTCTTGATTAAACAACAATTAATTATCTTTCTACCAAATAATTAATTCTTAACTTGCACGGTCATTAATTGTGTTTCTACCAAATAATTAATTCTTAGTTTGCACCATAATTAATCATATTTTTACCAAATAATGAATTCGTAGCATATATTATAATTGATAGAAAAAGATGCATCAATGTAGTTAACATCCATTTTATTAATTCAATATACTTTTGAACTAAACGGGCCCCCATACACGTGCAACAGCAGGTTTCAAATGGAACTTAACATAAGAAAGGACCTCGAGTGGACATAAATGAAGAATATGCAGACAAAACGAAGTGGTAGCAAGGACTTAAGAAGCAAAACGTAGAGCACAGGTATTTACAATCACCTGTAGAGGAAATAGAGAGATTGAGAAGAAAGCACAAACCTCCACTAAGCCCGTATTATTACCATAAAAAAAATCAAAACCCACCCGTGGCGAACTCACGGTCAAGTATTGCTCTTACGATACGACATTTCCTGTAACCTTGCTTTTGTAACTTCTGTCTTTACAAAGTAAACATTTTTTATCCAAGATTTACTAAATGAATAGGTTCCTGAGCAACACAGACCTAAAAGTTATATTTTTGTTCCCATGTAACATCTCTAATACAAAATAGGGGCGTGGCCCTTGTAACTATATTTGGTCAAACTCAAATCTGAAATCCTCCCCCCCCCCAACAAGCCGCCACTGCCGTTGATCCTGATGAGTTATTCCAATGATTAGATGACATACTCCACTCCATTAATGCCAACTGGTTCTCCTCATGATGGGATGATGAGCTGCACTCGCAAAACAATCGAATTTCCACTCAACCAAAAGCATTGTGGTAAAATTGTAGCGTCACTAACAAGTTCACACTCAACCGATTTGGATAACTCGTTTATTAACTCACGGTTAATTCCTTTGTAAAAGGAATTAAACTTTTAGTTCTGTGTTGCTCAGGAACCTAGCCATTTAGTAAATCTTCGATAAAATTTTTACTTATAAAGCAATGTTACATAAAATGTCGTGTCACAAAAGCAATGGCTCGTTCGAGCCTGCTTCGTTCCATTGAACCTTTAAAACCTAAAATAGTTGACAATTTCTTTAGTCTTCCGTATTTTGCAACAAATAAGAAGTTTATATATGCCTTTACTTGCTCCGGCACTACATCAATGTGAGCGCCTAATTTTAGTTCAAAGGGTACCAAATCCTTAGACATATGCAATAATTGAAACGCTGAAGATATTTAGTCTTAGCGAAGAAGTCAAAGCAGTGCTGTAGGACAGTTGTACGATGAAGCATCTGTAACGAGGGGGAAGTACAAATCAGTCAAATCACTGATTCTGAAAGAAAATCTACATCGTACAAATTAAAAGTTAACATTACGTGTTTCCCAAGGCTCTAAGTTTTCAGATCAATTGAAACAAAATTATGTTGTTTCCTATTATACCTCGTGTTCTCTCCTAAAATTGTCCTTAAAGTTCATTTAGATACCAGGTTCAGAGTATCGGCCAAAGGGCTGTGATAGCATCTTGTATGCAGTCTAGCAGTTTCTAAACCAATCAAAGAATATTTCGTGTGTCCCGTAGTACGTGGTACTTTGTTTTCTCTTTGAATGACAACGGTCTCACTAGTAACTCGCGATTGCTTAGTATTGCAAGAGTACAAGCTGAAGCAGGTTAAGGGAATAAATTTCGTATGTTAATGGTAATAAGGGAATGTCTATGAACAATTGGCTTAGTATATGTTGTGGAATATCATGAGAGCAATTCAACGTCCTATTTTTTAAAGCTATGAAAACTCGTTTATCACAAACAAGATTTATCACAGATCTCATAGAGATCATGCAAAGATACAACGAGTTTGGAAGTTTTGTTGTTTCTGCGCAGAAGAAATGCGCAGTAGCAAGTCCGTGCTCGTACAGGATCAAAACCTTACCCATTGCTTGTACATCTAAGTGTGTTGATTTTCTTAACTCCATGTAAATGATATAAAGTATATATGAGGTAAGAGGGTCACGCTCCCAATAGTGATCTAAATGAAGTTAGTTCCCTGTGAATTTTACAGGGTAGATATTGCCTCGTTTGCAATCTTTAACTAAGTCCATAACTAGCTGTTATACAACAAAACAACATTAACAAATTTTCAGCATGTACATCATTTTTCCCGTACTTCAAGTGATGCAAATATCATTCTTGAAGCCTAAAAGATCAACTGTAAATCACTTTAAGTTCCTTTGAATATTGATGGCATGAAATTCAAAAATAATATTAACATGTGATATGTTCCTAACCGAATGTCATAATACCTTCAAAATCCGTCTTAATCATCTCAAATAAGCCACCTTCACATTCTTTTTGTAAAAGAGATTTCTATTTCGGAACGAGGCTAACGATGATGTCTCGACGGAATTTCTCATCGTTACTTGTTGAAAGAGGTTGAGCTTTTTGCTTGACTTAGATTTCTTGACAACTACTAGATATTTTTGCAAACGAAAGTACTGGAAGAGACGTCTTCGGATACTTATAAAATGTCAAAGTCGGTTGGGAGAGAGTGTGCGGCTTTTG
>JANTCA010004804.1:0-10046 GCA_024741275.1 Chironex yamaguchii
GACTGTTTACATGCTTTTTCGTGCCATGGTGACTGTTTACATGCTTTTTCGTGCCATGGTGACTGTTTACATGCCTTTTCGTGCCATGGTGACTGTTTGCAAGCTTCCCAAAGTTCGAGCCGGAAGGAGACTAGTCATCTTTTTTGACGAACACTTTGCTCATCTGATTGCAGAAAAAATTCTAGAAATGGAGAAGGAAGACATTCACACTTGAAGGCCATTTGTGCTGCGAAGCAATGTGTCTGCACAGCAGCTCCGAGTCAAGTCAAAAATATCTCAAGCGTTTATATGCATCCAGTTTGAAGTAGTTTTTTGCATGCTGGCAGCATGAGATGAGGTAAAATAGACAAAGAAAAAAGCAGATCTTTTATTTTCTTCCATTGAAGATTCTTTCAAGATAAATATTTGATATCTCTACAAAGTAGGAATTACTCTCGGCATGTCAACACCTGCACATTTTTATAAGAATATTATAGTTATGGCAAGCCTCGATAATTTCAGCAAGTTTCCATGTCGAGCCTGCAAATAATCTTCAAAAATATTCTCAAAATATTTTTAACCAACACCAAGTAAAATTCACATTTTGACCATAGAGGTTCCCATTTTGCGTCATTGAAAAGAGCTAAGGTCCGTGGACAGTGAATTTGGTATCATTTGCATTTGTGTAATCAAAACATGTAGCATCAAGATATTATTTGTTTTATTTTTTGAAAAGCCAGAATAGAATATCTTGATAACGCTCAATTTTCTTATTATTCATAAATAATTCTAAATTTTCGTCATTTTTACGCCTCAATATTCTTCCTGTAATAAAAAGTGTGCAGTACACGTTTTTTTCAGCCCAGTCTTCAGACTTTCGCAACTGTTTCCTAATTTCAGCACTAAATTTTTCTTAACACTTTCTAAATGTAAAATTGGAAACTTCTACATTACTGAGCATGCGTTGCTTAGTATGCCTCCTGAAAGGAGACAATTGCTATACAGACATTTCTTCGCACCTTAAGAATTTCGTGTTCAGCACATTATTTTCACAGAACCAAATATTCTACTCCTGCTTGGCAATTTCCTTTGAAACCTTAGATATCTAAATTTTTCAACTTACTTAGCTTTCAAAGATCCACCCTGAACGTTCTTAATTCTTTGAAGAACAGAGCATAGCTTTCTTATAAAATACTTTCTTATAAAGTACTTTCTTATAAAATACTTTCTTATAAAATACTTTCTTATAAAATACTTTCTTATAAAATAAAAAACGTGTCATGCTTGAAACTTGAACCATCTTTTTACTGAGGATGATTTGCACGGCATGGGCACTGCAGACAGATCGCAAGTTGTTCATCATAGCTGTACGGCATTCAGCTCTTCCATAAAACCCCATGGTATTAGCCCTCGAATTCTAATACCTCCACTTGCCGTGGCCGCAGTATATGTTCAATCGCCATAAAATCATATGTTAACAATAAAGATCTAATAAAAATGTACAGTTACAAACTTACTGTTGACAAATCTCCCATGACAAGGCAGGGCCAACAAAAATTGGTATTTTTTCCAGCACCACTGCACCCACGAAAACGTCTGATAAATAGTTCTGAAACATTTGTTCTTTAGCATAACTTTTGGGCAAGGACTCCCATCTTGTTTTGATGAAACAGTTCGAAAATGCAAGGAACACCCCAATTATAACCTTGTTCAACAGCACAATTCATTATTCCAACAGGAGTTTGATATGTTTTAGCTGCCAAGGTATTAGAATTGAAAACCTTGGTATTGTTCACCTATTCTTACAGTGACACTTGACAAAGGAATGTTATGTCGTGCTTCCTGATGATACAAAAGAATTTTGTAGGGAAGGTATTAGACTTTTGAAAGTAATACCTTGCTGAAAAAAATGCCACGGCTCCATTGCTCTAAAGAAAATCTGGCAGCACGGATTTGTAAGGATTAGAACACACAAAAGTAAACTGTTTTTTGACATTCAGTAGTAAGTGTGTAAGGTATGTGATGCTTCCTTGCATGTCACAGTTTTAATTTAACATGACGCGGCGAAATTTCAATTTTTTTGAATTTTGTTATTTATTCTAGAAATGAGGATATTGATTTAATAATTAAATACCACCCCCAGCCGCCACTGGTCATATCTAAGTTTAATTTTGTATTTGATTTTGAATTTTATGTATCTCTTGTAGGGAACTGGCCAGTTCGTTGATGCGTTGCTTGCTATGCACAAGAAGTACAGTGAAATGATTCAGTCGACATTTAGTAGTGATCAGGCATTTTTTGGAGCAAGAGATAAGGTATGAAAATATGCGACGTAGTGCTAAAAGAAGAATCATTTAGTCCCAATCATTCTGCATGTGATACATATGGTACGTGACGGTGTGAGAGTGGAGACACTTTTGGACCGTGTCCATTATAAAGTGCACTTGTCTTTCGTATAGTTGCCCCTTTAATATCAACGAAGAGGTTATAGAGGTAGGTTAAATTGATCGCAACTTAGACATCATTTGAAACGTGAATGTTTATTCTTTTGCTAGAGACTCAATTTCAAAAATGCAAACTGCAGTGCATACAATTTTTGATTTATGTTGTCTTTGACAGCTTAATTGTGTAAGTGTTGATTGATTGATTGATTGTTCGATTGATTGATTGATAGATCGGTCGATCGATCACTGACTTACTGGTATTACCGTATTTTACTTCTTTAGGCTTGCACCAAAATAGTCAATTACAAAGTCGATTCAAAGAAAGCTTGCAGATCTCCTGAATTGGTAAGGGAGTATTATTAACTTGCTACTGCTGTTGTTTATATTTACATAACCTTGCAAATTTCATTGACACAGAGCACGTCACATGATTAACTCAATATTTCTTTATTGCAGTAATAAAAACTAATCAGGAAAAGTAGTCTTAAGGGGACATGCACATGAATTAAAAAAGTAAAGTTCTGAAAAACTAGAAAAAAACGTAGATGTAGATATCAGTAGAAGTCAAAGCCTAAGTTAACTGTGTGGAGGTAAAGTTTCATTTTCCTTGATTATCCCTACCCTATTAATTTGTGGCTCATTCTTAATCTTAACAGCTAGCAAAATATTGTGATTCTCTTCTGAAAAAGAGCACGAAAAATGTGACTGAGCAAGACATAGACGACAAACTTAATAATGTGGTAAGTAACACCGTAAAACTTTGTCATCTGTAAAGTATTAGACTAATATGGTATGGAGACATGATCACTTGAAGATTACGATCATTTTGGCCCTTCCTCTGCACTTATCAGCTAAGCAAAGTTGTTTCTGTAGATGACAGTAATTGTGATGGCAAACAGGCAAACTTTGTTTTGTAGTTGTTCTGTTTGTCACTAAATTTGTGCTGCCCTTTTACCCACTTTGCTAGGGTGATCCTACCAGGAGCACCCCGTTTCCTCAACTTAGCCCTCTGCGTTACTGAAGCACCCAAGCTACGTTACGAACGACAGGGCTTAATGAGAGTGTATTGTTGTCAGTTGCTTCTCTGTTGATGTCTTGTTGCATAAAATAAGATTGCACAAAGATTTCAATTTCATGTTGTGTTTATTAATATATCGAAATTCTGGAAAACATTTCTGAACACAGAAATCATTATTATATAACTTCATCTTTGCGGTAAAGAAGTGCATAAATAAACTTACAAAATGCCACGATGGATATTAAAGGACCACATGAAATACGATATTCGATAATGAACTGCTCTGGTGCGAGGCTCGGTGGATTTTGCCACCGATAACTGCTTACATCATCACAAACTCAAAAGTAATAACGGGGCTGCATCATTCCTCTTCTTGAATAGCCCAAGACAATTGGAATTTGTATCATTGACGCTTCCAAAACAAAGCATTAGCTGTTTCCTTTATTAAAAGGGAGAAAGTCATAACGTGATGAACGTAGGGAGTTGTTTCAAAGACATAAAAGTATTCCGGCTGCAAAGGATTAGTCAATTATCGCTGTCTCTGACTGAAAAGAAAGCAGGCATAGTATTTCCACGTCATTCCAAATGCTTGACAGATGAAAGCAACTCCTTCCTTGCTTGCAAATATTTGCCAGGTGAAACTTTACTTGGAAAAAAAGTGTTATTACAGTAATAACGGCAATAACACTGTCGGCCGCCCCTGACTGTAACATTTTTCGATGGTCGGAATTTGGCGTACGTTGTACGTTGACATGAAATGCATATGTATTCCCTGTTGGGATATAAGGAAGTGAGACTTGGACGATGAGAATGGCGGAAAGGAAGCAGATGAATGTATTCGAGCTGTGGTGCTTGTGCAAGGTACTCAGAAGACCGTGGACAGCAAAGAGGACAAACAGGTCGATTTTGGCAGAAATCAAGCCCAAAATATCACTTGAAACTATCATGCAAAGGTAGAGACTGAGCTACTATGGTCATGTTGTGAGGAGACACGACAGTTTAGAAAAGGACATCTAGCTTGGCAAGGCAGAAGGAAGGAAGCGTCATGGTAGGCAGAGAAACAGATGGATAGAGTGACGGAACTGATTGAAGAACACCTTGGGAAAGTTCATCCACAAAGTGTAAACAGAAGTGAGTGGAGAGCAAGCATCCTTCGAGTCATCAGAAATCGAACGCGACCTGACGTTACTGAGAGAGACACGAAATGATTATTGTTAGTTGACAGTAAATCAATATGGTTATTGTAGCCTTGAGGTATCAGCAAAATCATGGATTTCATTGTGATTTGATCATACTGTACCGTCTAATTTTATTGTAGATTGTAATTTTTAAGTACTTGGATGACAAAGATGTCTTTCAGAAGGTAGGAATTATGTTTAAGGTGCTGGTGTGATCATTGGGGTGTAAACTGATAGTTATTGATTCTCTGATGCCTCTATGAGTTACATCTTGGCAGAATATTGATTGCTAAATTGACTCTTTATTTATCATATCGGATAATTATTTGGTATTTCAGATATTTATTTGTTTCTTCGTATTATTGATTACATACTTGCTGATTATCTATCAATTATTAATTAAGTCTGATTGCGTACCTGGTTACGTGCGTACGTCATTACAAATTAACACCTTCCTAGTAGACACGAGATAAGACTTTTAAAGATCGTTTTATAGCGACCCCTTTTAACTGCATATCTCAATTTCCTATTCAATATGAACTTTCACGTCATATTTGTATTTCTTTCATATCGCTACCCTCACCTAACTTGACAAATGTAATATTGTGGCCTTGTTAGTCTCATAGCGTGACTGGTATCTTTACTGGGAGCCTCCTCAGTGTCTTTGTAAGTGGAATTAGTCATTGAATAAATTTTGGGAATTTTTTACCTCGTGGCCATTATTTGAACTGGTAAAGAGTGGAAACGCATTGATGAGTGCTTGCTTAGTGGTAAGATCACAAGAGGATAACTATCTTCCTCTTTATTTTCTACTTCTTATCGCAATTTAAGGGATACTTGAATCGCGTGATCACAGCCCTTTCATCATGGTCGACTGTGTCGTCTTTGTGGTCGTGGTTTCATACTGAGTGCACTTATCTCGTACTATCACAGGGTGTAAGACTTTTAATTGCAATTTTTCTCTTCGCATTTCGTGTTACTTATTTTGGAGTGTATTGAAGGTTAAGACCTTTAAATACAATATCATTTTGTTTGAACAGCAACACGCCGATGAAATAGTTTGACTTATGAACTGCTAGTAAAATAAATAAGATATAAGATTTTGCAACTACATTGCACCTTTAAGGAATAAGGGGATTGATTTGCGAGTTTTCGATCTGCGAGGCCTTCGTCATGTAACCGAGATCGAGAGGAACGAGTTTCGTAGGTAGTTCATCTGTAGCGAGGACTGGGATCAAACTGCTACAGGAAGACCAATTGTAATGGCCAGAAAGAAAAACTTGAGAACCTTGATGACCTCATCAAATATTTTTGAATTTGTGAATTTGAACCACATAATAAGAAAGTGTATCGTAAACTAACTCCTAATATTAAATTTTTAAATCTCTACCTTATCAGAGATAATGCAAATCGATAGGTAGTTCAATCCTTCATCAGTCTTCAAAGCACTGTATTTCAGGTCTTGTTTGATCCAAGCCAATAACTTCGTGGTTTCTCTAAGATATATTAAATCTTTCGGTACCTGATATTTGTGACGTCACATTTTGCTACTCTATTGAAAAGTTCAAATTAAATGAGCACGAAAATGGAAAACGCAGAGCAAAGGAATGCCAAAGGTAAAGGAAAGAAAGATAAAAAGACGAAAATGAAAAAGCTGGCTATCATTTCATAAAAACTAGATGCATAAAACATTTATTGGGTTTACTAAATTTGTAATTGTATCATTCATGTTTATTTAGTGTTACTGGAGTTTGATTTTATTAAGTATAATGCTGTTTGATTGTTCTGTTTTAGTTCTACGCTAGATTACTCGCAAAGCGATTAATTCACAACCTTTCGGTATCAGTGGACTCTGAAGAGGGTATGATCAACAGATTAAAGGTAAGTCATAGGTAGTACAGTATGACGTACCAGATGTAATAGATTGATTATGAGTGATCTACTGCTATGACTATCTTGCCATGATAGAGATCGAAAGCGTGGTCTTGTGTTAAGATCAAAAATTAAGGTATGATTATGACTACCGGAGCTTCGAACCCAGGTCTCACACCTATTGACCTGTTTAGCTCAGTATTAAAGGCGTCAGATTTACAGTCGTGAGACCTGGGTCCGACGCCCCGGTGGTCATAATCATACCTTAATTTCTGATCTTACCATGACCATACCAAATTAGGACGAACTACAATCATATGTAATCCAGCTTTGTACAGATGTTAATTGCCACCCAAAATACTCCGAAATCTGATCATCATCATTGATCTCCTACTTTTCTAAGAGCATTGAGGACAACATGAAGCCTGTGACTCATACAATGAGGCCAGGAGAGAAGGCAGAAGGGCCGGAACTCCAACATTTCGCATAGCTTCCCACAGCTGCTGATACCTGACGCAGTCGATTGCCTTTCTGTAATCTATGATGCAGATAAAAAGTTGTTGACCATTTTCATTAGCTTTCTCCTTGAGCTACGCTGTTCTCTAAATCCCGCCTGGTCTTGCGCTATCTCCGACTGTAGTGTGGATCTTATTCGCCAAGCAATAACCTTCAGCAGAATCTTGCTTACATGTGAAATAAGGGCAATCGTGCGAAAGCCGGAGCATTTTCGCAAGTCCCCTTTCTTGGGTAAAGGAACATAGAAAGATTAGCACCAGTCTTGTGGCCATTCACTGGTTTTCCATATTTTGCTGCAGAGCTTGTGTATCGCTTGTATTGTGGCTTCACTACAGGGGTTTCTCAACAGTTCAGTCGGGATGTTGGCATTACCAGGTGCCTTGCCATTCTTCATTACTTTGACTGCGGTTCAGTTTCCAGATCATCACTGTTCCAGTGCTGTTTCCCGCATCCTTGGTGCAAAGGCTCGCCCTCGTACAACTTGATCGTGTAATGATACCATCTGTTCCTGATACTGTCTTGATCTTTCAGTATCTTCTCTTGTTCATCTTTAATCACTCCCAGCCACGGTGTAAACTTTCTGTTCAAGTCTCTGAGGACACCATAAATTGTTTTAGAGCTGGCATGCTTCACCTCTCCTTCAACTTTATCACACAGAATGATAGTATGCGTCTTTTCTACGCATCTGTCGCGCCCTCTGTTTTGCAACTACACACTGGTGGCTGTGTATACCATATCTCTTCTCAGCTTCACGGCGTGATGTAACTGCCTTGAATGTCTCGGATTTAATCCAGCTATTTCCTTTCCGTGTTTTCTGCTTAGGTATGTGCTTCTCTGCTTAATTGAGCAGTGTCGTTTTGATGGTGCTTCATACATTCTTCCTTCTTAGGTTGTCATCTGTCGTTTCACGGTCTAGGACTTCAAACCGGTTGCTGACACTGATGTGAAAATTTTCCAGGATCTCTGCCGTGTCATATCTTACAGTTGTTTTCCTCGTCACAACATTTTTGAGTCTCACTTTGATCTTTGCCTTTACGTGCTGCTGGTCTGTATCACAATCGGCACCAGGAAACGTTCTGCAGCTCAGTACATTGGATTTCCATCGTTGCCGCGTCATGATGAAATCAATCTGGTCCCTGATTCCATTACCTGGTAAAATCCAGGTGTACTTCCTCCTTGGTGGTTGCAGAAAGAAGGTGTTCATGATGCATAGCTTGTTCTCTTAACAGAATTCTGTCAACTGGGTTCCTCTCTCGTTCCGTGTTCCAAGTCCATCTAGTCCCATGGAGGACAGTTTTTCCAGATGTGAGACCGTCAGCTAGTGTACTTCCTTTTGGCTGTATTTCATTGGCGTCATCTCCTTCACATGTACTCAGCCTGTACCCAGCCTCTTCCGCAGTAGCTCTTGGGGCGCGAGCCGACCTGCGGGTCTCGTCACTGCGTGTCCCATTGATGTTACGTCCCTGTTTGCATGCTGTTTTCTTGGGGAAGATACTAGGGGGTGGTCCCCAGGTCTTCCCCTCAGTGCAGTGCCTGACTATCTTAGGCATTTGTCCCTTGCCGTTTGCTTTGGTATTCAAAGATTCCGTCAAGCGAAGTGCAGGTATTGCCACACAGCTGCTCTGTCATCTGACGCCTATTCCCTACATCCATACCTGCTCCCACTGGCTTCACCATTTCACCCGTAGCTGAGGTAGTTTGCTAGATGGCTGTTGGCACTATTGTGGTCATCCACTTTTTGACAGGTCTTGTTTTTAGTCCTGCTGGGTGTCTAGCCACCCTCCTCATCAGGCAGCGACAAGCCGACCATGTGACAGGTAGTACTGGTTTACGTGTTACGAGTAGCACTCTCATGCAGGATCGTAATGGATGGCGGGACTATGTCATTTATGTCCGAGGAAGCTCGGCATGATGGCTTTTATGTATCACCAATGTTGGGATAACGGGGTAAACTTTGCTTACATTAGAATGTCAAGTGGAAAAGGTACTAATTGGTAGGCTCATTGTGCGCGTCCACTCCACGAATTTGCTGAACAGAATGGGAGCATAACTTCACAGGATTCTGATATGTACCTACGTAGAGGGGCTTCTTGTGCTCATTGGTAATGCCAGTGGCATCAGTGCCATCTTTTGTAACAGATCTGTCCCTGCTATCTTGCTGAACTTTCCTATATTCGTACATTGTCAACTACATTTAAGCTCATTTTGGTGTACTCTGCTGGAAAAGGCGTCCTATACGTTTACTATATCATTAGTTTTCTATGTCTACATTCTGTGTAGTGACAATACCAATAGTACCAAAGAATGAAAATTAGTTAATCATGCAGTTAGTATCTCATCGAATATTCTATTTTTCGTTTAGCTTGCTTGCGGATACGAATATACAAACAAATTACATCGTATGTTCACTGATATGAAAATTAGCGAAGACTTAAACAACAAATTTTCGGACTTCATAAAGAGGAATTCTACAGATCTCGGCATTAATTTTGCCTTGCTTGTATTACAGGTCAGTATTCTTGTTTATCGGGAACTTCAAGTTTTTCCCAACTATTGCACGCCACTTTGCTGAGGCGGATTTGAAAAACGTGCGCATCATGGTGTCTAAATTTTCCGGCGAATAAACATGTTTCTTGAAAATTAGAATGCTAGATTTAAATTTGTATTCTGTATTTGCCGTGTCTTGATTCATGTAGTGGCCATTAACTTAAAAAGGTCGGTGCTGGATTTTTTTTAAAGTAAAGACTATTCGGCACGTTTTTATTGTACATATAATATGTCGAGACCTGTAGCAGAGGTAATTGATATTGTATTTGGTGAGATGGTAATTAGAATTATTATTATTATGGGATTTTAAGCATTTCTGCACTGGCTGATCTTATTGCCGTTTTTCTTTTTGTTAGGCGAGTCATAGCAAATGACTAAAGGCTAACAGATGTCCTCCTTTATTATCATTATCATTATCATCATCATCATCATTATTATTATTATTATTATTATTATTATTATTATTATTATTATTATTATTATTATTATTAT
>JANTCA010004805.1:0-10046 GCA_024741275.1 Chironex yamaguchii
AGATATTTGTAATACCTCAACAGACACAGTGCTTTTTTATATATTTGTCAAGAGTGGGCATTACCACAATAGCTGCATTATATATATATATAATTAGACCTCTGTCAGATATCACAATGTCATCCAAAGATAATCTTTTTATGAAGACCGTCGTGATTGTTTCATCATGAGGTTATCAATTACAGTAAAAACTAATACAACTGCTACTGCTTTGAACAGTTTAAAATGCAACAGGACACTGAAACCCTCTTCAATATGCATAACATAAGAAAAGGAGGTAAAAAACTAAAATGAAATAAAATGAAACAATATATAACTACAGAGCTGACTGAGTCCAACCAAGACACTGGAACTTGATATTCCATTATCACAGGACCTACCATCTATGGACACACTTCACACCGGCACAGAAACATTAAGTAATACAACTACATTCTTCTTGAGGAATCCTTATGAGTAGACAGTAGAATCATCCAGGTCAAAATGCAAGTGGCATGATTTTACATTGCAAATTTTTTGTTACATTTTGACAGACAATCTCATCACTTGTAACCCAATAATTGTTTTGATTATCGCATTTCTGTCTTGAGTAATCATCATTTTAAAGCAAGACTTTCCAGGGATTTATTCTCAACTTTTTCCATCAAATTCCATCAAATATAACGTCACACAGAGAACCTATACATGATGGTGAGTATATGGGGGGCATTGGACAATTTTCGCCATCATGTACAGTTCATTCAAAAAATGAAAATGCCAAGCCAATGCATTGCTGTCCTCTGCACCAACAGTCAGAAATGAAGCAAGCATAAGGCCTTAGATCTGCATTAATGAGACCCGGAATTGACACCCCCATGGTCGTAATGATACTTTAATTTATGTTTTTTCCTGGTTTTTAATTCCTTTGTACTTTCTCTCTTTGTCCTTTCTTGTCCAATGCTTGGTTACCTGCTTTCTTATGGGTCAATTTTCGATCCTCCCTTTCACTACAAATTTTGCTATGTTTTCTGATACTATACTCTGACGAATCTAAGTGATCAGAGTCAGATGAAAAGCTTTATAGATGTCAGTTTTACTTAAGACAGTTTTTAATTTCTGTTAGTAAGCTTAAGGCTCATGTGCATGAAATCAAAACAACCTTTAAACCAAAAGCTATGTTATCATCAAGTGCAGAGTTGTACAATGCTTTTCATCTTTTTCAATTGAATTAGAATATTGTACAAATTTTCTTAATGTGTCTGTGTCGGTGGTAATGGGCAAAGTTTCTTAGGGCAGTATACTGTCACAGAGTGTTTTGTTGAGTTTTAAACATTAATTGCATTCAACGTTCATGATTCAAAATTGAATTGACCAATGTTTTTGTATCCTCGACTATTGTTTCTTTACGTACTGTAATTATCATGATATGAAAACAAATTGTGGCTGTATTCTAAATAGACTAGCAATCAAAGTGGGAACTTGAAATAATGCTGAAGGTTAAGCAAATCACTTCGGAAAAGCTTCGAAAAATTTTTACTCTAAACGTGATTTCAGCATAAAATCAGTTGCAGCACAAACCAATCATGACTTGTCCATACAATAATCCAACTGTTACAAATTGCATCAACTTTTTTGAAACGTTCACCTGGGTTGATACTCTATCACAACAGACAAAGGATATTTTTACAGAAATCCTCCATCATAACTGTTGACCATCTAATCCTTTTGTTGCACCTTAACATTTGAAGGTTGGACTTTACATTAAATAATAAGCGTTGTTTCTAAGGTATTTCATACAATACCTGCTGTCACCAACAAAAAATGGACAGTAGACTGCTTTTTACCATAGGCAATTCCTTACTGGCATGTCAGCAAGGTCATAAAAACATTTTCGGGTTATTCATTTTCTGCCTAGTTTTACAATGTTGCATTTTTGTTGTAGTTCCCTACATTTTTACATTTGTTTGGGGTTTTGGTTTGTAGGTAGGTAGTTAGCCTTTGCGATTTTTGTGTTGATGGCTTAAAAACACTGCAACTAGTGGTTATGTTCTATGGCTCATCACTTTTAAATTTATTGAACAAAGACTCATTCAGCAAAACAATATGATTCAAAGTACCAATGAGTTCTCTGTGTGACACTCAGGAGGGCAAAGGGAAACAAATTGCTTGCAATGACTTCTCCCAAAGGACTCTTCAACTGTTTTCTTGCTCAATGAATTTTTCTGAAGCCAGAATATTGGCCAAAATGGTTCAATGCATTGTATTCTTGCTGTAATTAGCAAAACAAGAATCTTTCCCAAGACAGTGTCACTTGCAATTCAAATAAACACATTGTTTCAACTTTAAGTACCACTTAAACATTGTTAACTAAATCTATATGTTGTGCATTTTCACATCTTTTCAGTTCTGTACTATTTGTTTTATCTGCATTAAAATGCCTAATGCAAAACAAGTAGAGATAATGTACCTTGCAAAAGCACTGTGTTTTTGCCTGTTGGTGCCCGGATTGCTAGCTCATCAAATGTCATGACCTCACCACCAGCTTTCAGTATTCTTGCTCGGGCACCTTCAGTAAATCTCAAGGCACATACCTAAAACAGCAATGCGAAGTAACTTCAACAATAGATACCACTGATGCTCTTGATCCAATACAGATTAGAGAATTGACTGTAGAAGAAAACATGTATTAGCTATGTCCTGTCAATTAATTTTTGCATCATATACAATTACCACTTCATAGTGTAGCATTCTAAACTGACCTGTGTTCTCCCTGGAGCACTTTTGCATGGGGCCCGCTCTCGTATACCGCTATGCTTTCACCCCTACCGCTATGCCCCACAAACACACCGCTATGCAAACAGAACCAAGTTTTGAATGGCATCGTCGAGAGCTGCATGACGAACATCAAACAACCAGCAAATGTGCTTTACAAAAAGCCACATTTCACGTCTTCCCCCTATGCCACCATTTTCGAGCGGCAATGAACCATTTTGAGATGAATAAAAACGCCCAATTCACATAAATTGGCATCTCTTAGAAGGCCATTCCAAGGAATTTTCAAGTCAAAAATAGTGTGAGCTCAGAACGCCTCCTGGACCCCAGTTCGATTTTGTTCCAGCCACTATGAACAAATTTTTTCTCAGGGAGAACACCCATGACCAGAACTTCTGGCTTCAGAACAAGATTGCATTTCTCCAAAGTCATGTCTTGATTTTACCAGTCTTATGGAATGTCATATGCATGGAATAGGACTGTGGAAGTGGAAAAAACACAAGCGGGATGGGGCTTGTGGAATAAACTGGGGGCAGTGGCAACTGACAGAGATACTTGGAGGTTGCATGAAAAGGCCTTATGTGCCATATGCCACAAACTGGATAGGTAAGGTATGCAATGTCCACTACAATCAACTGATGAATTCATGAGCCACAGGGAATCTTCAAGTTTTCCATTACTTGATTTTGCTATTCAAAATAAAACAATAATTCCTAGACCATGTATCACTGCTTTAAGTTAAGAACAAACATTTTACTTGATTATATATGTTCATCATAGGACAGACATGGATCAATGAATGATGACATCTGATTTGGAAATGTCCAGTACTCAGACCCAACTTAATTGGACAAGTCAATAATTAAATATGTACGCATTCAAAACATTGCTGTTGCTACTATTTCATGTAAAAGATCTGTCAACCAAATACAGACAAACCATACAAATTAAAGGAAGAAACCACACAAATTGAAATGCAAAGCCAAATAATATCACACCAACAGGAAATATTACCTTCATTTTAGGAACATCCAATAAGCGTACATCATCTGTAACAGTCGCAACTGCGACACAGATTTTATCCTCACACCCAGGATTTTTCATTCTTCTTGCCTAGAAGGAAGGAATGTAATTGTAACTTCTTCTGCAAACCCCAGACAAGAAAAACTACACATGATACATGAGGTCAATAAACAAGCTTCACGAATCTTTAAAGTAAGTGATGATAAACGAAATCAAAATACCCAAGGACATGATGCAGAATCTGTTGCTAAACATGTATAACTCTGCAGCAAATCAGCAAAGAAAATCTTACATTTACATAGAGAAGAAAATAGCAATCCCCCAGCCACTCAAAACATTCTTGTATAAAATGCTGAACTATTTTGAAGTGCCAGCATCAAAGTAAGCTGTATACAAGATTTTTTATCTATCTCATTCAAAGCGAAGTTCTGGTTTTGGATAATTTTGGTACCAAGCCCCTAACTCATTAACGTTTGAACTATTGTTTTAGGTCTACGACTTTTTGAGTCTACTGAGTCTTGTTAAGATTTTGAGCCTAAAATCAGTTAAGATTCAAGCCTTGTTAGTCTCTGCATCTTTGTTAATAGTTTAATATTCACTGAGCCAAGCCTTGTACAGTTTGAGAATTGGAGTTTATGTTATATAAAAAGGAAAAAATTTGTTCTGGAACTCAAGGAGGAGTAGGAGATGAGCCTAACAATGAATTTATAGCTGCCATAACATGCTTATGATTTATACTTTATCATGTTGTACAATTAATATATTCAAAACTATTTTATAATGAGCTTTTTCCATTGGGACACTTTATAATAATAGTAATACAAAGAAAACTTGGATTCGACATGTGAATAAAAATTGTCTGCAGTCTTAGTTTTAAAATTCAAGTGTACATTGATTTTATCATAGTGCTTTTAGAGTTTGGATGTGCTAATAATCTTTGATTTGAGTAGTGACTTAGCACCATACAAAATTCATGAACTCAAAACCACTGTCAATACTATAACACATTTTCCCCATTTATCTAAAGAAAATAAAATGGCCAATTTAATATTTCTAGAGATTGTGATAATGTAGAAATAAAGAGAACATAGGCTACTTTAAACTGGAGCACAAGATACACTTTAGTGACTTATGAATATAACAGAGATTACAAGTCAGTTTGACAACATAAAAGACAATGATAGCAAGGAGGTTTCAGTGTTCAAGCCCAGTCAGCTCCCCTCCAAGAGTGATTCAGCTCCCCTCCATGACTTAGATTCACAGTTCTTAGTTACCAAAAATGCAGCCAAAGATGTATGAATAAATATACGTGTGAGTACATGTCCTGAAGGACATATTTAAGTACAAATGTATCAACAAACAGCTGGCTTGGGATACAGTCACATAGACAATTTGACAGTTAGACATATAGCTAGCCAGAAGAACTAAGAGAGGGAAAGGGATAATTAAACACAGAGACAGACAGACAGACAGACAGACAGACCCTAGAACGGATGGATAGATAAATAGTTATAGACAGATAGATACAGATATATAACCACAATAACTGTATCAAGTAGTAGCCTCATGGCTCAACCTCCTGTGCAAGCAGATTCAAGTAAAAAAACAACAAATAAAAGTCTGTTTATTCTATAGAGTAAAATGTAATACATATATACATATTTATCTAGTCCTCTGTCAGATATCACAATGTCATCCAAAGATAGTCTTTTTATGAAGACCGTCGTGACTGTTTCATCATGCAGAGGTTGTGAATTACAGGTATAATTACTAATGCTTTGAACAGATCAAATGCAATAAATAGCTCTTTGCCTCAAACTCTTCAATATGCATAACATCAGGGAGGGAGGTAAAAAACCAAAACAAAATCAATTTATAACGAGAGACGGAGTCTGACCCATTTACTAGGACCAGGCCCCAGTTCGCTTGCTCTACTACTATTAGACACAAAGACAGTGTAGTACAAAAACTGGTAAACATATATGATTATTATCTCATTTTCCTATTGGCTATGGTCCAACATAGTACCATCTAAGTTTTATAGCACTTAGATGGTCAGAGATGACATGATCACAGATGTAAATACATGAATAAATATTGATGTACTTACAATTCTTGAGACTGACAATGGAGGTCTGCTGGTTCTGCTCATGTACAGTCTCCTTAGAATGACTTGATTGAATGGAGAGTTGGTCCTCCTTGCCAAGAACCTGTAAAGCTGTGTAACAAAATAAGCATTAAAAACAAGTCAGGTCCTACAACTCTCAATCAATGGAAGAAAGCCTCATTACATTGGAGTGTAGTATTGGTTGGCAGAAGTCCCTAGGATGCTTGCATATTTTCTTTCTTTTGTGTTGACCTACAATGATTTGGACAGAAATTGCTGCTTTTGAAATACCACAGCATACAGTTTGACCATGTTGTGTTTGCTAATTAGTGACGCTTTCTTTGAAAATGTTTCTTCCATCATGAATTGCCTAACACAACAAAACTGTGGAATAGAGTGCTAATCACAGCACCCTCATGATCATGGCTATGTAAACATCCAAGGAAGACTTCACACGCAACAAACAAACGGATGAAGGTTTACAATTGAAATGTATGATGTCAAAAATAATGAAAACTTAATGATCATGGATCTACTTTTTTTCCACTGATGTGCAGTGTAAAACCATCACCAAGTTTTAAGCTCAATAGTTTAAAATTTTTGAATTACCTACACTACGTGTTGTGAGGATAAATTCAGATAGCACTGTTCAGTAGGTCTACTAATGTACGACTGCACTAAGCTGACGGTCAGTGCTGCCAACGATTTTCTGATTGTACCGAGGGTACTTTAAGTATAAATCTGCGTTGGAATACATTAACGTGCACGGCTAAGATGTGTCAAGAGACAAGACGCCCCAGGCCAGGTCTATACCTCCGCACAAACGCTGCTGCAAACCCTCGTGTCATTACATTACCTCAGAATGAGACAACAAGCCGCTTCATCACACGACGCCAGATCCACATTTGAAAGCATACATTTATTCCAATCAGGGGCCCAATCAAATAACTACTGGATGCAAGGTATGTATTCCAGACTATTGTCATTTACTGCACCAACAGCAGACTGAACTCAAGGGAAAACAGTTCAAAACATTGCAAAACTACATCTACATTTCACTTTTCGAGCCACAGGTATCAATAGTTCGTACGTTGGGTATTTGCAATTCCTGAAGTGTACTGTCTTCATGTAATCAACCTTGAATGACACCGTCAGCCAGCCAGAATAAGAGGAAAGAAAAAATTCATCTCCAACAGAAAGTAAAGACTGTAACTCACAGGCCATCACCGAGGACAGGAAGCTAAGAATAAGCCCTAGAAAGAAACATAAATACTTGCCACACTAAAATCTTTTTCAAGCTTATTTCACCTCTTACACTAGTACAATACAAGGACGGAAGACTATAGTGAAGGGAAGATAATAATGTACCTTAACGAGCAGGCGGAGATACACATCTTGGGAGACGGGCTCCGTCCGCCTCTTCTTCTTATCAAATCGATGATCTAGGTCGATACCCTATAAATAGAAGACACAATATTATAGTTAGCACATAAATGCGGCCTATATCAAACGAAACAACGAGATGACAGTGATTTTACTTGATTAGTGACCAATAACGTAGAGCCTTTTACCTACCATTTTGGGCCAATTACTAAAGAGAGTGGAAATAGGCAAGCACAAGAGTTTGGGAACTGTACATTAGACACAGGGAAACAAGGCTTTAAGCTGTTCAAAACACAACACACATATGGTCGAGTTTCCAGCCACAATTAATAAAAATTCACCACTTTTTAAAATTACTTGTCAAAAGTTCTTGTTGTCTCCAAGATACGTAAAGATTTTATAGAAGAATGAAGTCAAATCGCATGAATATTCTGTAATGTGATAAAGAGGTATTCAATAATAAACAGTGGTGACTGTGCTCGTCAATAAAGTGATTTGTCTCTTGAAAGAATACCTTATTGTAAGAAATTTTTGCGGAATATATTTTCGCGATTTTCCCCCAGATCGCGAAAATAAATTGCGCGAAACTCACAACACTCTTCACCGCGAAAATAAATTCCGCGAATTTTTCGTGAAGTTTTTGAAAACTTCATTTGACAGATACCTCTTCGAAAAATACTACTGACAGTGCTTATAATCAGCACAGTGATCGATTTTTGCATGTATACTTAAAGCAAACTTGATTTGACTAAAGAATTCAGTAAAAATTTAGAAATCAAGCCAAGAATACCGTTGTAGAAATTTATTAATTACACACGGGGTTTTTCAACCAACAAAAAGGGGCGGTGTTAAAACACTTTTATGGTCACAGCAGTTGTGATCTTCCTCAACATAATTAACAATAGCATAATCTGGCTTTTAACTCGAGCACCATTCGCAAGAAAAACTTCTCTGTCCAGGAAGAAAATTAATCAAGTTCGATGATTTCTTGAACATGTTCCTCCTGTTTCGCCGACTTAGGCGACTTAGGTCTCATTTGAAAAAAATGAATCAATGTCCAAGAGTGATGTTTCTGGTTTAAGCTTTTTAGTGGTGGAGCTGCTTCCTTCTGCTATTTTCTTGGAAGACAAGGTTGACGATTGTTTATTGGTTAGAATATCAATCTCATGCTGCAAAAATGACCCAAGAAGTGCACATCCGTCAAGTTCGGTGTATATGGTCCGTATGTGTCCACATTTGGATTGGTCAGTCTGAATACGGACATATACGGACCATATGATGTCTGAATACAACTATATTTGATGAAGTGAAAATTCACCAGACGTCTATGGACTGTGAAAATTAAATCCTTGAAATTCAGTGGAAATAGCCCAATCGCGAAAATTCATTCCGCGAATTTTGCCGATTTTGGAACTTCAGCGAGAAAATTTCTTACAATAAGGTACAAATATCTGACACTTACGAAAGCTTGAGCCAAAACAACCAATATTGATCTGGGAGAAAAGGGAGTCGGCTTTCAGGTGTTGGCTTCATGACAAAGACTAAGAACAAGCAGACTAAACACTTTGCCGGACGGCCACACGGACTCACTCAAGTCCTTACGCTCCGGACCTCAGAGTATGGCAAGTGCCTACCAGAGAAAATTTTTCGAAAATGGCCTTGCGCACTTACAATTTTGCTCTCTCAGTTGCAAGATCTCGTGAAGAAATTGCCATACTCTGCAGTCCGATCTACGCCTCCCCATCCAAAGAACTGACTCGACACCCTCATCAGCTCCTATTTTTTAACCCTCCAGACGGACGCCAAATTGAAAAATGCCTTCTACTGCGACCTGCACAACCTCCTCCAACAAGTTGATCTCACGCACGAAGTCATCACAATGAGTGACTCCATAACCTAACTATAACCAACACAACGTTTCAACACAAAGACGGGTACAGGACCACCTGGAAACATCCAAGCAAAATGGTACGAGTTGAACTCTGTCCTGACAGCATGATGCACGAGTTGTGCAGCACACCAGAGTCATGCCAAATGCTGACTACTACACCGACCACAGATTTGTCCGGTGCAAAATGGGAAGTGGGAAGGAAGTGGGAAAAATGGGAAGGACCCAAAAAGATTCTAATAAAGGATGCTGAAGAGGTTATATATAAACCGTTAGATATGATTTTCAACTCTCTCTACTACATGGCATCTTTCCTGACATCTGAAAATTGGTGAAAGTCACTCCTATCTTCAAATCGAGCTCGAGGAATGATGCCAATAATTATAGACCTATCTCAGTTATCTCTGTTTTTTCGAGACTTCTGCAAAGAGTCGTGCATGACCAGATGTATGATTACCTAAGATCACGTGGCATCTTGATGATTAGTCAATCAATGATAACATCTCTAATTGACAGCACGGAGGTTTGGTATGAAAAATTGATCACAAACGGGTTAATGTGGCGATATTTCTTGATCCGAAAAAAGCATTCGACACCGTTGACCAAGAGATCTTGCTTGAGAAATTAGAAGCATATGAAATCCAAGAATTAGCTGGTAACTGGTTCAGATCATATCTAGAAAGCAGACAACAATGCTGCAAGCTTAATTGCTATGAGTCAAGGGCTAAGACTGTCACATGCGGGATTCCCCAAGGTTCCTGTTTGGGCCCAGTTCTGTTCATAGTGCATCCAAATGATTATGGAAAATGTTTGAAACCATCTAAGGCTGGCATGTATGCTGATGATACCGAAGTATCATTGGCATCTTCTACTGTTGATGAGCTGGTTCGGAAA
>JANTCA010004807.1:0-10045 GCA_024741275.1 Chironex yamaguchii
TGTATATTTATTTATTTATTTATTTATTTATTTATTTTGTCTATTTATTTATTTATTTGTCTATTTATCTAATTGTTTTTTTGTATTTGTTTGTATATTTATTTATTTATTTGCATATTTTTTTATTCTATTGTTTTGCACTTCGCTACTTGTTGTTTTGCTTCCTTGTGTGTTTGTGTTTGTTTATGTTGTAGCATGCTTGCTTATACACTTATTTGAAGGCTTTAGATAGTGCAGTAAGAGCTGTCCCTTAAACCATTCACCACCATTCCGGTATTAATGACTTGCCATTGGTTTTCTTGTAGGTCGGCAAAGGCTGCTGTGCGGCCTTAAAAGGATTAGGTGCAATTGTTAGTGTAATGGAAATTGATCCCATCTGTGCTTTGCAAGCTTGGTAGGTATATGCACATGTTTTTTACTATTTTGGACACGCACGCAACTATTCCTATCTTCATGTTTCGAAGCTACAACTTGCTAATCGATGTATATCTATACCTATATCTATATCTGTCTGCCTATCTATCTATCTGTCTGTCTTTACTCCTGTTTTTCTCTTTTTCCCTGCTGTTCGTCTTATTTTCCCCTGCCTTTTCTTCGTTTTTTCTTGCCTTTTCTTCGTTTTTTCCTGCCTTTAATCTCTTTGTCCGCTCCTCCTCTTTTCGTTTACTCCTTCCCTTTCTCTCTTTTCTCCTGCTGTTCCTTTCTTTCTCATGCTCTTCCTCTTCCTTTCTGCTCTTCCTCTTTTTTTCCGTACATTCGTTTTCTCTTTATAACTTTTTATCTCTCGCTGTTTCTTTTCCTCTTCTCCTTATCTTCGTAATAATGTATTTAGAAGTCATATTGATGTGAATTTTATCCCTCGGTTGTCTTTTTCACGTTCTTCAACTTTCACCCGCTTTCCAGCTTAATTGTCATTGTGCATGAAGTTGTTCTGAGAGTATACTTTTCTCGCTTTTGTAGTATGGATGGGTTTAGAGTTGTTAGGATAGAAGAAATCATTAGAAATATTGATATTTTGATAACATGCACAGGTAAGATTCAATGCCTGATTTTGTCCATCGTTTTTTTTAAACTGATCGCGATAGGAAGCATAATAATGTTTAATTTGGCCACCATTTAATATGACGAATAGACGAAAGAGAAGAAAAGTAGGATGAGGAGAGGGGAAGTTAATGAAGAGAGGGAGGAGAGGAAGAGGGGAAGGAGAAGGGAAGAGGGGAAGGAGAAGGCAAGAGGGGAAGGACAAGACAAGAGGAGAAGGAGAAGAAAAAGGGAAGGACAAGACGAGGGGAAGGAGTAGAGGAGGGAAAGGACAATACAAGAAGGAAAGGAGAGGGAGAGGGGAATAAGAATAAAGAGATGGAGAGACGAAGAGGGGAAGAAAAGGAAGAAGGGATGGGAGTTGATTATAATTATCACCACCACAACCATCAATCATTATAACCACCATCATCAACCATCCTCGCCACCTTCAACAACCATCATCACCATCACCAACCACCATCATGACCATCACCACCATACTCGCCACCACCAACAACCATCGTTACCATCACCAACAACCATCACCACCATCAGCCATCATCACCACCACTACCCATCTCTCACAGAAGACGATATTTTACTTGGGCCTAAGCCATGCATGACAAGTCCGTTCTTTTGATGCTCTCCCTGTGGTGTCCTGTGGGTGGAACTTTGATATGGTTGACACCTTTTCCTTATATTTGATTTTCTAAGTATGTTAGCTAATTTGTTCTATTGTATTTATAGGCAGCAAACACGTGGTGAGACGAGAGCACTTGGATAGATTGAAAAATGGGTGTATTGTATGCAACATGGGACACTCAAATACAGAAATCGACGTAGTATGTATTGTGGAATAATTTTTGATTGACCCTTCTTGCTCAGATATTGTATTTGGTGGGGAAGGAGAGTACTGTAATCAGTCGTTTAATATTTGCTGGGTTTTTTTAACTTAGATTGTTTATCATGAGGTGCAGAGTTTTATAAATAAGACAAGCAGTACAGCAGAAAGATTGCTTAAGAAGAAAGATAACAGGTATTGTTGGACGTGAAACTATGAGGATTGTATATAAGAGGGAGATATGCAGTAACCAGTGAGTTCTCCAGTTTTGAAGTTGAAGGAGAGAGGCTCTTGGAGTAGATGTGTTAATTATAACCATTTGGGTAGTATGGAAGTTGGTTGATCTAATTGCTAGAAAATATTCCGTAATCTTCTTGTGACAGAAGTTCAAAAGGTCTTGTTTTGTTCATGAACTATTCTTGTAATAACCACGATAGCCACTTCGCCTAACAACCTTCCCGAACCACCACATCGCCTAGCAAGCTTTAATAACTACCTCGGCCACATCGCCTAGCAAGCTTCGATAACTACCTCGGCCACATCGCCTAGCAAACTTTAATAACTACCTCGGCCACATCGCCTAGCAAGCTACGATAACTACCTCGGCCACATCGCCTTGCAAACTTTAATAACTACCTCGGCCACATCGCCTAGCAAGCTACGATAACTACCTCGGCCACATCGCCTTGCAAGCTTCAATAACTACCTCGGCCACTTTGGCATGCAACCTTCGCCCAACCAGGTTGGCCACTTGGCCTTAGAACTTTCCCTCACCATCTAAGCCACCTTGCATACGGGATCTTTCCCTTCCACGTTTCCAGGCCGTCTTTCTCATCATTGAAAACATTCGGTAATAGTGGTGACAACGTGAAGTGGAATCAGCATATTCTGATGTCATGACTTTAATCAATCTATTTCTGCTCTGTTTTTAGGGGAGTTTACGAACACCTGATTTGACATGGGAAAAAGTACGTTCACAGGTGGATCACATAATTTGGCCTGATGGAAAGAGAATAATTTTACTTGCTGAGGTATGTTTGTTGGTAAATGAACTCGTCCAGCTGTCATGGCATTGCGGTGAAAAGTTAAAACGAAGTTTGATGCAAGTTTCTTTCAGCCTTCCTTGAGAGCATAGAATATAGGGCATTTGTGTCTTTTCTTGGAGCAGGACCGTGAAGAACTGAGGCGTGGGGCGTTTTGTCCTCCATAAAAGCCTTGCGATTTAACTTGCATGTTATCCATCGTATGTTTTGCGTTAAAACGAGGTGGGTGTGGGGTGAAGTTCGCTGCTTAGTTTTCGGTTTTGCTTTTTGTTAGTTAGGTTGGGCTTTTCGCTCGCCGTTTTTTGTGGGGGTGGGGGAGTTGAAGGGGTGAATTGTGCTTTGTTTACGTTCTCGTTATTTTTAATTTTTGTAGGGTTTTGTTTGAGTTGTTTGTTATTTTGTTTGTTTGTTTCTAGGGTCGCTTGGTTAATCTTAGCTGTTCCAGTGTTCCCTCGTTCGTTGTTTCCATCACTGCAACAACCCAAGCTATAGCGCTAATTGAGCTCTATAGGGCACCATCAGGAAGATATCAAAATGACGTTTATCTACTGCCAAAGAAAATGGGTGTGTAGTCTTTTTAGCAGAAATTGTAACCGACTGACGTTAGAATTATTGAAAAGGGAATCCATCTTTGGGGCATTTCAGGTACTGTCATAAAGTAGATACCCTTAACAACAAACAAGTTTGGTGAGTTGCTAAGGGAGTATGCTTGACTAATGTGGTCATGCTTTCAGTTCGTAGTTACCCTTTTTTCTGATGTGGTAATGACCTTGATGTTTAGGTGCCTTTTGGCCGCTGTGGTGTTGCTTCAGATTTCTTGCCGCCTTTTCTTATGTGGCCATGGCCTCGGTACTTGGGTGATGTTTTACCATAGTGGCCATGGCCTCGGTCTCCTGGGTGCCTCTTAAAATGTGACCATGACCTACATTCTTAAGTACGTTTTGTAATGTTGCCGTGACGTCGGTTCTTGGTTAATGTTTGGACATGCTCTCATGTATCGATCCCTGGGTACCTCCTTTGTAGTGTGGCCACTACGTGAGTTGTTAAACGTAAACAATGGCCACGATTTTAATTCGTATGTGCATTTATAATCATTTTGTCTTGTCCTAGATGAGTACGTGGCCACATTACATCTCCCAGCATTTGATGCCCATTTAACAGAATTGTCAGATGACCAAGCAAAATACCTTGGCGTATCGAAAACAGGGCCGTTTAAGCCTCATTACTACAGGTAAGTACTCTACTCTCCTAGGCCAGATTCCTAATCTCCTAGGCCAGATTCCTAATCTCCTAGGCCAGATTCCTAATCTCCTAGGCCAGATTCCTAATCTCCAAGGCCAGATTCCTAATCTCCTAGGCCAGATTCCTAATCTCCTAGGCCAGATTCCTAATCTCCTAGGCCGTAATTCACGTCAAGGCGACCTTAAGTTGTAGAAAGTGATTTCGTTTTTGAGTGAGAGAGAAGTGTCATTCTATTGTACAAGCAAGTGCGTTTTACGTTTGGAAGATCTTTTCATTCCCATTTAGTGTTACGGTGGGTAATTTAGAGAGAGGCCTAATGAGCTGTCTATCAAATTAGCGGGATTTATTGTATTGGAGGTTAAACTCGTCAAATGTGCAAGAATTTATTGACTTTCTGGGCATGTTGCATTATTCCATAATTATGTGTTAAGCATGAGACGTTTGGACTAGCGTTCCATCAAAGCAATATTTTCTCGAAGTCGAAGGTAGCCCTAACTTCGTCGAAGTCGAATGTAGGGATTTTATCTGGAAGAGGTTGATATTTTTCCATCACAGTTTTGCAATGTGAATGCACCTCACTTTGTTTTTAATATGTCATTTGAAAGGAATTAATTTATTTTACAGGAACAGAAAATGTTTTAATGTATGATACACTCGCTAGAACAATTACTGAAGTTTTCAAACATGGGGAAACATGGATATTGTGTTATTTTCAACGCTGGTCTGTTTCTTTCCGTGCTATGCATTTTGTGCTGATATATTGTCTTTTTGCACAGGTATTGATGTGATCGAGGTTGGAGGCTGGTCTTTCTGAGTACCTCATTCACGTGACATGCTGTGAAAGGTGCAAGCCACAGCTGGTGATATCCCTACCCCTGACTTGAACCAGCTGTGCCTCGCGGACTTAAAGGAGGGTACTTTGTGAAAGGTGACGATAATTGACGTTATCATTGGCGATTGATGTGATCCTTGGTGATTGACGTTATCATCAGGGATTGACATCATCACAGCTGTCACAGTGAATTAAATGCGACGTGTTGGCGATGGTTTTTTTGACTAGACTTATGCTGGACTACATCGAATGTAATAGTAAACATTGAAACTATCCATACCTTTATGATGAAAATTTTACGCTTTTGACGGATCTAAGTGACTTGCGCTGATTCTACTGATTTTTCGTTATTGTCTTTCAATGTGAATAGCATCTAGCTGATTGCAAACCATAAACATTCATGATTTGTGAATTTGGTATGAATTTCTGGTTTATTGATAGTTGTTTTTCAGATAATGTAGATAATTGCCCTTATTCTTCCCAACTTGAGGTTATAGCGTGCAAATTCAGATAGTCTTAATGTACTTGCGCAATTAGCCATCTCCTCGTTCTTCTTTAGGTACAGACTTTCTATCATGTAGTAACAAAAGAGCATGTTTCTTTAGTTGGTAATTGGCCCGAATTGTACTTTTAGTTCTGTATCAAAGCTAGTCAGTGCCGACGACTCGAGCAATATTTTCTTTCGTTCTAGTGTCTTAATGTCGGACAAAACCGAAGCCAAAAATGTTAAGGTGGAGAAAGATAGGGATTGATTATTTAAATATCGAGCTATGAAAACAAGCTCGTCTCATGATGTCAACTAGCTCCTTATAAGCGCCACCAAAGACTGAAGATCGTGAAGGAGTAATACAGTCTTTGTACAGCGAATTGCTGAACATCTCCGTAAGAAATCATAGCGCAGATTACTATTGATACAACTCTACGAAACATGCTAGTTCATGGCACCGTTGGTTAAGGACGCCCCAGCCCTGGGAGGGAGAAAACTTTGTCAATTTGTAAACAGGCAACACTCCTACCAGAAAATTGTCTACCCAGTAGAGGTGACGAAAGCGTCAATTTCTGGTGCTTATCTATTAGAAGCATTTGCATTATTCCTTTTACCTGTTATGATGATTTTTACTGCACGTAGATTCCTGCCTAACACGCTATTGCTTAGCCCTTGCTTTATTTCACTGTTGTAATTTTAATATTGAAAGTTAGCTAGCTAGCAATTTTTCTTAAATTTTGCCTTACTGTGTCTATTACTTGACCTTAGCTCACATAGTTGTAGTCATTTTCGCTGAAATTATGCCGTATTGCGCGATTTATGTAGATGTTTTATACGATTTAATGTTAGACAACCGGTTAATTTTTGAACTGGTAGGTAGCAGATGTATTTAAGAGCGACCGTGCATGGAATGGAAAGTACGAAAGCCATGAGTAAAATTCTTGTTTTCAGTTAGCGAATTACGTCGTTCATTTTTGAAAGGTTGTCTTTTATAGCCATTTGCTGTGTGGTCGTACGAAATGTTTTTGCTCAAATTTTCAGCGGCATTTGGTGAAGTGGCATTTGATTTGGCTTTTTAACTCGTTTAAGCACCTTGTCACTCGTATTCATTCATGCCACTTTGAAGCGTAGCTCAGCTCGTCTGGGTTTTTTTTGTTATTCGTACACATCTCATTGTATCTTTCTTGCTGTCAACTCGCCTTTGGTGGTGTGTATTTTTCGCTTTAGAACTACGACGGTTGCTACTTCGATACTAGGCTTTAAGAACAAAAATGTAAATGAGTATTATATCGACGTTTGATTGGGTAGTATGGCCGACCCATTGTATTTTTTATTCTGTAAAAACTGGAATGAATTAATGCCTAGGAGGGTTTATAACTTAGAACTGGAAGTAGGAAACATGCAAACCTTGGAAAAAAGTGTCGTAGTCCCGAAAGGGATTTCTTGAGCCCCCCCTAAAATCAGCCAAACCTAGAATGAAAGAATTCTGGAGCCTAGTTCTGCCGGGGGTATTATTTATAGATGATCTCGAATAACATTGAATGATTACTAGCACTATAGAAATGCAATGCCTGAAAAAATGTGCGAGTTTTGTATTTTTCTGATAAACAAAATAGATTTTAGCTTACAAAAAGCTCGCTTTTAGAAACAGTGGACACACTTCTATAGACTACTGTTTATAAGATCTAGATATTAGTCCCAAAACGCCTTATATTTAGGACTATCTTCGCCAGAATATGTGCCTTTTGCATGACCTGAATGGCCTGTAGTCTGTCTGGATGTGATCATAATTCAATGCGTTGCAATTACACCGGGATGCGGACTCTTGTGTGTGCAACCCCACGTCACATCAAGAGTAGTAAGTCTTTAACTAGATTTCTTGAAACTGCTTCATGTCACCCTTAAACAGAACACGATGCGACTTGTTTTTGAGAATGCATAATGAATGCATCCATCTAAGAACACACACCGTCTTACTAACACTTGCAATTGTAGCATGCAGTTAAATAAGCTGCCTCGTTCTCGGTCAGTATTAACTTAACCACCGATTCACCCGTTATCCATACATGAGAACTCATAGTAGCAAGTATCGAACTGCAAAGAACGTTGCTATGGAATAACGACAAATAACGTTTAGTGCGCATTCCCAGTCTACCACACCACCTCAACTTACTGTTGCGAAATGGAACTTAATTGGTCAACATGTCCGTCAGAAGGGGTTATTTTGGCTCCTAGGATGATGTAAATTTGCCAATAAATCGTTATAATGCATGAAATGTAAGTTCCATTATACTTCAACCGAGTAAATTTTACTCCTTAAAGCTCCGTAGTTGGTTTATCGTGTGGTTTTTACGTATGCCAGGGAAACGATTGTGTGGTTGAGGTTATACCTCGGGTATAAGAGAAATTCTAGCTCAGCAGTAGTCTTCAGTTGAAGGTTAATACCAACCCGAGGTATGTTTTGTGTAACCTCGGCATTCGTCTTCTATAGGAGTGTTCGTTCTTGTCATAGAGATCATTATGGTATGTGGTATTAAGAGATTGGATGCCATGGGTAAACCCTGGCATTGCGCTCAATTTTACGTTTGTAAGTGCACCAGCCTCGTAAACTGTTCGGGTAAAATTATTGTTGAAATAAAATGTGTTAAAACTAGAGCGTTGTTTTTCTGCTAACATGATAGCTGAGGTTTGCGTTGCGTTGATGACAGTGCGGTGCAGCGCGTGTTTGCTAACTTACAAACTCATTACTTTGAGTTAGTGTATAAGTTATCACCGAGAGAAAATTGAAGTACGAAGTTTGTTTGTTCAAATAATATATGTTTTTAACTCATGCTTTATTTGCTTAAGTTTTCTGTGCTCTGGAAGCGAAAATGCGGGCATTGTCATTAATAGAAACGGGCTGTGTGTAGGCTTAACGTATATATTTGGGCTTTAAACTTCACAGATTGACCTACAGACAGGAGTAAACTCTAGTATACCGTTTTTCGAAGAAATATTTTTGGATGGAATCCTATAAAAGTAGCTCTCAGTGTAAACGCGCGATTATGAGCACCACACAATTTATTTTATGGCACTTTCTAACTGAAGAATATCAGAAGCTGTTGAGCAGAAAATCTAGAAGCACTCTGAGCCTGCATCCCTCCGCTTAGACAGTATTATTCAAACAGCATGAGTTTTCTCCATGTTGCTTCGTTTGCTAGTTGACTTTCACGAAGATATCATGACGAATTTTGATAACTGGGTTATCCCACTCGAGCTCTATGAAGTCATTGCCGAAAAAGTGATCCAGGATCGGACACTTCCAGAAAATTTCTTCAAAATCCATACGTTTTTAAGTTACCTTGCTAACGAACAGACAGACAGACAGACAGACCGACCTTGGCAAAAGCTTAACCTCCAGGCAGAGGTAACCATAACCGCAGGCCCTCATGCCACGCTAGCCTGTAAGTGAAAGAAGCTTGATATTAGCTATTCTTGTCTGTAATGAGGGTATGCCGGGATAGGGAGAAAAAATTCTTAAAAGGGAGAAAGTGAAAGTTTGGATGGAAGGTGTCAGAAAACGCCGACATCCCTGAGCTTTTGTGTTCAAAAATACGTTTTGTGCTTAGAACTGCAAGTGAAGCGAGGTATGGTATTGTCTTCCGAATAGAATTAACATTTACACGTAGCATCATCCCATACTCCTGTGCTGATTATAACGTGTTCATGGCCACCAGGAATGAAATGGAGCTCGCAGGGTAGCCGTTGTCTATGGGCTCGTATTTAATAACAACACTTTGCAAGGTTTTATGAGAACATCTACATTGACATCTAAAAAGAAACTGGATCGAGTATCTATTGTTCTTCAGCTGAGGCAACTCTAAAATCGCAGCGCCATCCTGATGTGACCACCTTGGACTGCTGGTGGTCTTGTTTTCAATGAGTTCAGAGAGTCGTTTTCTTAGCAAATAATGTAGAATGTAGGTACATGTAAACCGGCCTATTAGATAAAGTTCGTTGGGCTGCGGTGGTGCCTCAGGGGGAATGTCTAGTCTCCCCCCCCCAACTTTTTCCTAAAGACGGCCATTGATATTCCACGAATTTCAAACTTTTGTGATTCTGTAGTCATTATGAAGGCCTCGTCGTTCTGATAACAACAGATTTTCCTATTAGGAAAAAAGATAGCCATAAGCTAGTCAATAACGTTATTAAGTTAGAATGAAAATTAGCAAGATACTTGACGGGCTTTCGTGTTTGCAAACTCGTTAACAATGTCCTTAAAATTAAGTGGATTAAACGCCTAACAATAGAATTAACTTGGCGAATCAACAAGTCCCTAAAAAATTCATCGAATATGCCTCCACAAGCGTCTTGATTAAAATTGTCTACCATTATCAACACTCTTGATGGGCTCTTGTCGACTCCCTGGCCCCGGAAATTTACCTCGTTTGAAGCTAATCTTCGGTGGTAATAGACTACTCAAGTGATGACGTCATAAAAACCTATTCATGGTATTGATGTATTTTAACTAAATATTTCGAGAACATATCTCAAAATAATCCCAAATGTAAAATTTTACACAAACATTAAAAAATTAT
>JANTCA010004808.1:0-10044 GCA_024741275.1 Chironex yamaguchii
TCCCACTTAGTGCAGCTATTGTGGTAATGCCCACTCTTGACAAATATATATATATATATATATATATATATATATATGGTTTATGCTAATGACAATGAATTCATTAGTATAAGTGGCTTGATGTGCCTTTCTTGTCGCTTAAAAATAAGTCTACAAATATACTTAATTTTAGTGTGTTAGCTTTAGAGCATTTGTATGATACAGCCTGTTCACCATACTTCAATTTAATTTAGTTTAATTTTGAAAATTTTGGAAAAATACCGTAGTAAGATACAGAAATCACTTGAGCCGTATATCTTTCGAAACAAGGTGTGATGAATTTATTCTTAAATTCCTATCGTGCGTTTTGCATCGATAGATATTTGTTATCCAAGTTGAAGTTGTCGAGCCAGCTGTAATATAATTTGTTTCCTGTATTATCATAACAAACGTGAAAATTCAATCGTAACTCTAGACGACTATTATCTCCAAAGCCACAATCAGTTTCAGTTTAGAATTGCTTCGTTCGACAATCTTCCATTTCTCTGTACCAATCCCATCACAGTGTGGGCCAGCTTCGCGTCACTGCGACAGATTAGGCAAATACGTTATGTAATATCCGAAGGCTCAAAAAAATAGAACTAACACTAAAACATTCATTTTTGTTTCCATAGTCGCACTGGTTATGAGAAGAATAACATTCAATTTGTTGGCTATTTGCAGTTTCATTGAGTCCGTTCTTTAAAGATAAACAGCGTGATGACTCAATTAATGTTTTTATTATCTTTTATCGGTGCAGCATTTTTACAGCCCAGCATTTTATCGCAGTATCATATAATTGACGTACTACGTGAGGCTTTCTACTAAGTGTTTGTCATACAAATGTCAACAAAGGCTGGATGTAAATGTCAGAGATTCCCTCCATTTAAGCTAGAATCAGGTCCAATATAACATTTTTGCCTCTTTGGATTACCTCCACGTTGATTTGTTGACTGATCCACAATTTAATAAGATTCAACTGAAGGTAATCTTTGTCACTTTTCTGAGAGATTGTCATCTACAGTCTCACTCAATCCTACAATTTTGAAATGTTAAGAGTGCTTCTCTGGCAGATATTTTACCAACGTGTTATTGTTTGTTGTCTTTATTTACTACTATTTGCGTTTGGGAAACTGCCTCGCACCCATTTCCGTCATTTAATTCTTATATTGTAAGACAAAATCTATGGTAATTTCTGGAGGACCCAAAACTCTCTACGCCCAATTACTTTGCGTAGCTGTCATCGTCAATCCTACAATACATTTCCATTTCCCACGGTTCCCTCTCAATTCGACTATTGAGACAGTGCTCCGCTTAGTAATATGAAATACAGGAAATTCTAGCTTTATATTCGCTTGACTCCGGCTATTCCTCTTGTTGAAATGGTGGTTGCTCCAATGTGTCACCCATTTTTTAAGAACTCTAGTTGCACCGAAATTGTGCACTTTGTATTTTAGAATGTAACACGTCTAAACGAATTTGCTATGAGAGAAATCTTACGTGCAGTAGTGTTACAAAGAGTCATATTAAGCCCGCAGCATCAAGCATTTAAGGGTTAAACTGAAAGTAGCTTGTTACGAAGTGACAATCACAGACGGTCAAAAAATATTCAATACAGTAACATTAGGACACAAACGAATCATTTCAAAGCTATGAAGATGGACTAATGAAGTTTGAATCACCACGAATGCTCCTAGGTCGTCAGTTGTTGCCATTTTTATGGTAGAGATGGGGTAAACTCATGTCCCGCGTTTAACTTTCTAAGCTCTATCTTCAGTAGCACTACAACTCACTATACTGGCCAGGAAAAGAGGGAAGATGGTATGAACTACGGCACTTGCACAGGGATCGAACTTTCGCTTATGAATGTAAGGCCAGTGCCTTTCCGTTATTATGTTATTTACAATTGACAAAGGTATTGTTAGCCACAGTGAAATTACATTGTTAGTAGAGACGTTAAGCCTCACCTTTATTCTTGCATCATAAAGAGGATTGTCTTGCGGTTATAGTAAGCAGTAACACCCAAATGGTTATCATACAAAAGGAAAGGACAGGCCCGTTGAGAGCAAGCTCCAGCCGCGGAGCTATAAACAACACGGGGCCTTCAGGGCTTCAAAATTATAGGAACTAAACGTAATCAATTTTAAACGTGCTTAAAAGCCCAGAAGTTCTTAAACGATTTCACGAATGAGCGTCCTACAAGCGTCATGATTAAAATTGTCTAGCATTAGCGAAACTTTTGGTGGGCCCTTGTTGAGTAGTCACAGAAGTATTCAAAGAAGATTAGTGATGCAAAGACAGAAGAAAGTAAAGGCTAAAATGCACGGTAAGTTTAATTGGACCAATTCGTTATAAAACAACCTTATAAGTTTAGTTGCAAGTTATGCAGCTGTTTACATGTTAAGTTTAAATTTATAAGTTTTTTTTAAAAAAACACTCATTTGGACGCCAAAGAAAGAAGGCGTGCATCTTCTATTGCAGTAATTATCATAGTAGCAGCAGGAATGGTGTCAGAAGAGAAAAGACAAGCTACAAAATGAAAATAGAGAGTAGCATAGGTTAAGCCATGGCTCTTGAAACGGCAAAAACACGGTGCCTTTGAAGCACTTTTGAATGGTTTTCGGAGGGAAGACCCAACGGAGTACAAAAATTTTCTACGAATGGATAGCGAAATCATTCGACGAACTTCTTGGGTTGGTGAAGTGTTCACTTCGCAAGGAAAACACAACCATGCGAGATGCTCTGGAACCAAGGTTAAAACTAGCTGTCAGAATATGATTCCTTGCTACTGGAACATGCTATACCGACTTACAACATCTTTTTCTTTACATTCGAGCTAACATCCTACGAACACGGGATCTGCTTCCATTCCTCGATAAATCGTTCAGTTTTCTCTTCCTTTTCTGCTTTACTAGCCATGCTTTCGTTCCTCTACTTTTTCACCACTTTGAAATTAATCTAAACTCAATTTTTTCCGCTGTGTCTAGAAGGTGCCAGGCAAAACAATGGACTCATTAATTATTCTGTTGATTTGAATAGGAAAAAACTTACAACTAGTTGCTAAAAGTTGAACATGTCCAACTTTTAAAAATTTTTATAAAACCAGAAAAAATTGTTCATCTTTACTGTTTACACGATAAGGGTTTTTTCTTACTAATTGGCCCAATTAAACTTATCGTGTACTTTAGCCTTAAGGGAGAGCTTCAGTGCACAGAAGCACTGATTTAGTATGATGTACAAATGTCATCATTATTGAATCCATGATCAAACCATATGGTCTCATAGGGGTTAAGTTAGATGCAAATCCTTTGTAGCGGACATAATAAAGAAAGCTTTGAAGTCTCTAGGCCTCCATATTAGCCTCCAAATTATTACATAATAGAATACCAGGTCAACATGGTTTAAGCAAAATAGTTAGTGCTACGTGGTGGAAAGCAAATTGATAACTAGAGAACGACTTTTCGTTTTTAGGGAAATTTTCTATTTTATAATGACGATATTCAAGTCCTTGAGACACTTAAAAAAGTTTGATAAAATAGCCTCTTTTCCTATGGCCTTTAGTCTATCCCCATTCCCTTTTAAACAATGTCGTTCTGCCCATCAGATACTTATAGTCACCATGCAAATGGCTTTCTTGATGTGGTATGCACTTTTCTCGACATGCAACACTGTTTCGGGCAGAAAGTGGTTAATAGATACGCGACACATTTGAAAAATGCTGTGTGCCTTAGGACTTTTGTCTAGGATTGTACATTGTTTTAAATAAAAGAAATAACTGTGGGCTGTCATTAGAGGTTCTTAGCTTATCTTTCAATTGTGGGATTCGAAAAATTTGAACTGATTCCTAGGAAGATAAATGTACGCTTAAATCGTACAGCTTTAATCGGAAAGGTCTTGTGGAGGATAGATTACATGAAATCAGAAATTTGTACATTTTGTAAATTGAATTGCAGAAGTTTTTTTTTAAGTTTGGAAGCTGAGAGCTGGTGACCTTGAAAGGATGACTTGCCTTTGCTGCAGGTAACAACACCCAAGATAGACATTTACACTAATCACAATAGTTTGCACCAGTTATCGTCAGTATGAAATTAAAAGTACAGTTAATGCTGAATCAGACGTTAATATTACAAGACGAGTCTTATTGTCCGAAAATTGTAATTGCCACTTTATGGTCGTTAACTTGTTTAAAATCTGATTACATTGTTACCAGTTGGTAATAACAGACTCCCTGATGTGCAATAACCTGAATATGGTTAAATACTGATTGATCTGTCGTTCTTGAATATTGTGTGATCCAATCAATTATACGCCTTCTTTTAACAAGAACTCCCAATGTACCTTATGCATTCTCATAATCGGACACAAATGTTGAGACAAAATAAAAGCAATAAGTCCTAATAAAGGAAAATCAATGAAATGTTTCACCGCATTAACCGTCTAGGTGTGTATTTACTCAAGCAAAGAAAATCCATTGACAAAGTCTCTAAAGAGATCCGATTGGTAAATATAAACTACGCGTTGTTCATTTGAAGGAATCTCTCATCCATTGAAGAATTTTTCTCACTACTGATGTTGCCAATACTTACCATAAGTCTTGTTTCGTTTTCCAACGTTGAGGAAACGAAGAGCTCACCCTCTAGCCTCTTCGAGAACGTGTAATTAAGCCAAATGATCGAATGAGAAAATGTTGAAAATATGATACTTTGAGTGTCGATGTTTTAAACTGAGTAAGGGTACCTATCTCAAGTCAAGCTCCTTGAGTTATTTTAGCAATAATCTTTTGTACTGATTGTACTGTAGCTCACGAACATGGAAAACACATTTTCGGATATGGATAAAGTTACCAAAGCTCTCATAAAATCGAAAGTAGAGTCTTACAATGATGACTTTGAAGACAGCAGCAATAACGCGGAAAAGCGTATTATGGAGTTCCATCACTCATACAAAGATGAAAAGGAAAGAATTTTCGAAAATCACCGAAAAATGGAAGTTCAAAGGGATAAACTTCGAAAACTTGTCCGAGATAAATATGGACTGCAAGAAAAGGGGGCTGTAAAGTCCCCTAAATTTTCCACTTTCGGCCAAAGAAAGCATTATAGCAGTGTAGAAGTGAAAAAAATGGCCGATAAATTAAAGGAAAATTCTAAACATTTGTGCTGTTCACGGGCATGCTGTCTGAACTGTGCTATTGTTTGAGATAATATGAAGTCAAGTATAGAGCGACGAATTTCTTCGCCCGTGTTGAGTACTCGTCCGTACCCTGTTACCGAGAATTTGCTTTATTATCAAGTCAGCAGTGGACAAGAAAACGTATGGGCTGATGTAAGAGAGTGCAAGTTTAAGTGAGATATTTTTGCATTGGTGATCACCCGGGTCATTTTGTCTTGGCCAGAAGATGCAACGCCCTTCTTTCAGCCAGACGATGTTTATTGATAGTAGTAAGGTAATCATCATTTCAAGAAAGCCCACTCTGAATACAGTTGCGTGTAAAGGGGAAGTGTTGAAGACGAGTGAAAGCGGATATTTAATGTCGTGAATCGATTCGTTGATAATCAAATGGGCCTAGTAATATATGACGAGGCGATGGACAAGGTCTATAAATCGTAGTTATAACGGGAAGGCGATTTTTCTTAGCTAAAAGTCTGGTAAATCACACGGAAACGATGGTCTGCATTCGTTCTTGGCCAATGGAATTTCGAAGCGTTGTCGTGATCTGAGCCTTTCCATATAAATACTAACTGTTACCCATTAAGTAGAATCCAATATTTTATTTGTTTGTTCTTATGCGATATGGATGTACAGTTACTGTACTGATATTGATAAAGTGGAATATTGTTATCCAGTTAAAAGAAATGATTATTACATTCAGGAAAAAAGCTAAAGACTTCAATAAAGTGTTACTGAGGGACAAAAAGTGATTTCTAACCAAGACGAGGCTGCTTGAGGAGTGGGGGATTCATATACTTGATATAAATAGTTCGATTTTATGTAAAATATGCTACACTGCTCGTAATTTTTTATCTGTACTCACGTGTGAATTCGCTATGGATGATTGCAATCTTTAAAACGGAAATTGGTTAAATGAGCTTGCAAGCGGTTATCCGAGAAACATGTTACATTGATAGTTTAAGACGATTAGAAAAGTCAGTAATTGATAGTTTGAGGACTAACATAGAAGCAATCCAAAGTAAAGCAGAGTTTGCATGCATGCCGGAGATGATCGACAGATGTTATACTAAAAGATGGCGTTTTATCCTTTCTGAAGTTTTAAAATGTTTCGTTTGTCCTTTAATAATTATAAAAATTGTATTTTAAGCTTCTTTTATAACGACAATGATCTGGAATGAAGAATAGTTGTTCTGAGACTAGCAGGATCGTTACTGAAGGCTCAACGGAAAGGACAAAATTAGTGGTCTTATCCATTATCAGCAGTGTCCTGCAAACTTTGTTGACGTGTCCCTACTCAGTATTTTTCATAAGTTTGTTAATTTTAGCGTTTTGCACTGTGTATCCGTGTACTTATGACTTCGAAAAGTTGTTAATACATGCTTTAGTTGCATCTATAGTTTTCTAAATAAATGGAAATGTTATTGAAATATTTTTATAACATAAGTTGTTTTATAAGTGTCTAAGCAACCTTGTTCCTACTCCATTTTCTATTTTGGGTGATCACGGAATTGCCTCTTTGCCTTGGGAAAAGATACGAACGTACAATACGCGGCTTGAGATGAACAATGAAGGGGATTTGAAAACTTTTAAGTTTTATTTTGCTATTTACTTAAAACTTCGAGTACTGCTGTTGCGCTGATTCTTGACAATAACACATGAAGTTTTTCTTTCAAGCAGAAATTATTTTAGCATAGTTTTACCTCCCTTTCATAATTACTATGACTTCAAATGTGACTATTTTGAATATTACTGTTCATGTTAAAATTATTTACATTAACGTTTAAAATTCTGTACAAAGGTTATGAGTACTTTTATGATACTGCAAGTACTGCTGTTCAAGAGACCATTTGGCTTAGGAATCTATTAGCGAATCTACGGTTTAGACAACAAAATGTTATGGTAATACATGAAGACAACCAAAGTTGTATATCATAGTCAAGGAACTCCAAGTTTCATGTCAGATCTAAACACAATCTTACTACAGTTACAGCAGTTACTATGCGCTGGTCAGACTGATCTTGTTTATTGTACAACTAAGGACATGATAACCGATATTCTGACTAAGGCACTGCCTAAGGGAACATTCGAAAGATTGAGGAATCTTCTTAATGTTTACCCTTGTAATAATTAATAAGTAGACATCACTAGATTGTTACTTGATGATTGGCGAGTGAGGGTGTTAAAATATCCGATTTACGCCCATCATCTGAATCCCTCCATTATATATATATATAATATATAATATATATTATTGTGTGTGTTCTTTCATTGACGCAGTCGTGCTGTACGTGTTCTTAACGCGTGGTGTGTAAAAGATGTTCCTTCTTTAATTTTCAGTAACGAAAAGGCTATAACTTGTCTAGTGTTTACTGGAGGCGTAAATTACTTAGCGATCTGCGCGAGTTGTCCGACTAAGTTTAACAACCACGAGCACAAACAATTGTACATGATCACGTACAATTGAAAGTATGAGGACTTAATACAGGGTTGCATGCACGTGCACAAATTTTAGGTATAAGTGTGTGAACAGTTACGTGTGCATGCACACGCTCAACCTATAGCAGAAGGACGTGTATTTGAAAGAGAAAGGACACGCACGTACTTGTATTCATAAACCCCATACACAGTTTGTGGCAGGCATTGTAGTGTAGTACGGTACAGCTCGGACTGTCAGTTTGGACTCGTGCTGATGGTTAAGAAATTTATGTTTTTATTCAATGTTATTGTAGCATTTGATTAACAGACGGTGAGACGTATACTAACATCGCAGTTACTCCTCTACTTCCATTTATCCAGTTATTCTTATTGAATCATCGGGTGACTCACTAACTGCCAGTTATAGGCCCATGTCAAAGTGCTGTAAAGTTGCTTTTGATTGTGGGGCGTAGATCAACAACGCAAATGTTCACTCGAGGCAGTTACTCCGGGTTGTAGACACTACTACACACTAATATGACTAGGATGCCAGTAAGCTTCTCGTGTAGAAGCAACAGAATTTAAGATTTGTAATGGTCATGCTACCTTCTATTAGGTATAGCAAACGTGCTTAAGAGCCTTTTAAGATCATATCGTTATGCTTAATTAAAAGAAATTAATTGCACAATATAAAATTATGCAAGACAATTCAATATCAAGTATTTTCCAAACAGGGTCATTGCAGTAACTTTTGGTATTTAGCTAGGCTATATTTATTGTATTAGGTCTGGTTCTACGCCACGAGCTATCTACATTGTTTTCCTTTTACATTTTTTTCTGCTTAATTGTGCAATCGTTAAGTTAGTTAAGTTTTGAGCTTTGGTGACATCATTAGTCTGACTGCATGGCTATTGATACACCTAGTAGATGCATTTGTCCGTCGTCATCATTACCATCAGCTGTACTTTACATTTCTTTCAATTGCCCGGACATATTTTTGGTCTCCTTCTCATCCGTAAAGAAGCATTCTTATTTGTCAGTAGTTTGTCAAAGCATTGGTATTGTATCTTCAAAAATCCATTGGTAACGAGGTAGCATTAACGAGTTGCTAAATAGTGTTTACGTTTAAATGATTGGATTAAAGCTTAATATAGAGTGTCTTTTTAAATGAAGAACTTATTGTCGGGACAGTTATATAGAGGTATACTATTAAGGTGGATGCCACAAGCCAAAAGTGTCCTCTTCGTATTTAGTCGTTCATGGAGGAATCTGCTGCCTCATGGCCTATTGGTCATAGATGCTGCAGTTCTTTCCTTGTGTAAGCAATACGTCTACACGTATATGTCTTGATAGTTCATCCTTACTGTCTTCTGGCGCAACGTTTCAAATGGGATTAAATGTGCAATGCGCGTGGATAACCGTTCACTGGGAGGACTTGGAAAAAGAAGTTGGCCAGAAGAATCTGGTCTAGTAGAAACCAACTGACTCACAAAACTATCTTCACTACTACTACTACTACTACTACTACTACTACTACTACTACTACTACTACTACTACTACTACTACTACTACTACTACTAATGCTGCTGCTACTACTATTACTACTCCCATGCTTCACGCAGCAAGCAAGACATTCGTTACTCCCAACTGGCATCAAACGTCACATCTATCGACAACAAATATTATTGTCACTTTTCTTTGGATCAAAGGTTAATTGCATAACATATACGTGCCAAATCCCATGCTCTAACCCTTAAGTCGATAATGCCGGAGGCATTCCGTAGCTCTATCACTAGCTGCTACCAAATTAATGTTATCGGCGGGTACCACTCCTTGCTCAAATTTATAAAGTCTCCGGCATTGCTAGTACTCGATTTACCTACCTCGGAAGGATGGAAGGCTAAGATGACCACGGCATCTGCAATTTAATGAAACTCTGGTTTGTTGGTTTGAAGTCACGATAGGTATCGGTAGGTTTTGTTTAGATGTTTCGGTTTTTTAAAACAAACAAAAAAACAATGTGCCTTCATCTTCTCCGAGAGAACTTTCTTTTCCAGTCAAATTGAATTCTTACTTGGCTGCCATTGCATGGGTCATTTTTGAAGCATAACCTCAGCAGCATCAGTTATTTTATCCTTACTGTTGTCATTCATTTGACAATGTTGCATATGCCTCAATCATAAGTTTTAACTTGAGGAATAAAGTATTGAAAAACAAAGGAAACAATAGCAGGCCTGTTAAATAAACTAACTTCACCTACCTAATCCGTCTTTATCAGTGTCTAATTGAAATGCATTTTCTTTGGCTGGACAGTTGTCCAGTTCATCCATGATTCCATCACGGTCACTGTGAGAATAAAATAGTTTATCATTGAAGTCAATAAGAACAACATGAAGGAAATACAGTGTCAGGAAAATAAATAGAATTATTATCAGAGGAAT